>JAUYWV010113863.1:0-12293 GCA_032274565.1 Nematoplana nigrocapitula
GAGGACTCTCCAGGCGACATAGTCCTGAACGAATTTGTTGGCTATCTTATCTTCTCCTTCGATTGTGTCGGCCCCGCACTTCATGGCTGTGCATGAGGTAGGTTTTTTGGTTCTGTTGTCAAGACTTTAATGGTGTTCCAAACCTTGGAAGGGTTGCTTTTGGCATTGAGAGAGGAGGCGTAATCTTGCCAGCATCTCTGCTTGCCTTGAGCGATGAGGTCAGCGGTGTCTTTGGTAAGGTTCTTTCATAGTTCCAGGTTTTTGGGGGAATCTTGAGCGTTGGAGGCTGCGGCGTTCGTTTCTCTTTTGGTGGATTCTTCGATTTCTTTGTTCCACCAAGGTTTGGGCTGTTTTCTGGATCCATGAGGAAGTCTGGGGAGAAGTTTCGGGGTCTTAGATCTTCAGCGGACGGTCTGAAAGGGGGGATGTAAAGGTTGGTGAAATCCATGGGAGACGGGCTGCATCGGGACTGTCACCCTAGTGATCTGCCATTCAGTGGTGAGATCGTTGGCTGCGACCGGGTTGATTTGTGGGAAAGACACTTGTATTCCAGCGCTCAGTTTAATCAGGGTAGCCAATCCGCCTTCGCGTTCTGTGTTTGGCAAGCCGAGACTGTTGATCTTTCTAGCTTTATGGAAAGGTTCGTAATCTGGGAAGGAAAGGGCCTTGGATTTTGATTCCGCGGTGATTTTGGTTTCTTGCAGCAAAACGATATCAGGTTTGCGTCGTCAAGCAGCTTTCCAAGCTCCGTTTGTCTGCTGCTGGCCCCTTTGCAGTTGAGTTGCAGGATGAGAAGTCTTTGGGGGGAGTGCGGCTTGGTTGGACGGTCTTGCTTTTGCGCGGGGCGTTGGGGTGGGTGATTTGCCGTGTTCTGTTCGTGCCTCCTCTGGATCCGCGTTTCCAGTTAGAAGGGCCCGGGTTGCTTTCGATATCTCCAGCTGTAACAAATTGCCGGGCGCGAGAAGCCGGAGGTTCACGCTCGGTGGACAAAAACACTGCAGAGAACACAGGGGGGCTCCGGTTTCGGAAGGGGTTGGGTAAGCGCGCGCCTGTCCCACTTGGTTGAGTAGCTTGCGGGATGTCGCGCCTCTGTCTTTTGGGGAGCAAAAGCCCACCGGAGACCACTTGTCTCGTTTCCATAGACGGACGTGCCAGAGATCGTTCGTTCTCCTCTCTGTAAGATCTCTTGTGAAGATTTACAGTATTATCAGTCGAAAATAAATACTTAATGGAACTATCGGTTTTGCATTTTAACTATTTATTCCTCTTTCAGTTTAAAATCGGGATAATCACACTGAAATTCGGTATATATTTTAATTAAACCTTTTTCGATGTGGTAATCAAAATTGTATTCAAATGAGTTCATGTATAGCTACTAAGTACCGTTGTAATTGTCTTGTCAAAGGTTCGGACTTAAACCGCGGTCAAGAAGAAATATTTCAGTCGTGTTCTTTATGTTTTGCATTAAACAACAACGTAATAAAATTTAAATTAAAAATGCTTATTTGTGTATTTCCTTTTCAAACCCTTATATTGGTTAATTGGTAACCTCTGGTATATACGGTAAGTTACATACTGGTTTTTATCTGGAATCATGTTTGACTACTAAAATACATACGTAGTAGTGTAACGCAAAGTTTAAAAAAACTGTCTCGGTAACATTTGTAGTAAAAACCTATGTTGAATTATATAAAAAAATATTTATAGACGCAGAAAGAAGGTAGTTTATCTACACCACAAACAAGCTATCAATATACAATGGTCGACTAATTAAAGTTGTCCAAAGTAGAATCAACTTAAAAGCTAGACTTTTAAAAGAAAGTTTATTAGAGATAACAAAGTATATATCTGGTTATATTGATCCCAGTCTGATGAATGATGATATGCGACAAAATCGCACTTCATCATTTGACAAACGGGGATGTTTGAATTCATATATAGTGTCTGATTGTTTGTTTGCTATGTAGCTATGCATGTATGTTCGTTTTAATACTCCTTCAAAACTACTGGACTGAAATGTTTGACTGAATGACTATCGTTTTTTCCAAAAGGGGAGGGGATTTGCTACGATGAAACGTAAAACATACTTAAGCAAAATTCAAGCTATTCTGAATGGTCCGCAGTTTAAGAAAAGAGAAACCAATAGAAGAAAGAATGCAAAAGATACTACGATTAAGATTGAAGAGGAATTCAACAAAAGACTTCTGGAGATGTACAAAAATAAACGAATGAGCAAAAGCATCTATGAGAAAATAAGATCAACTGGCGGTAACTTACCGAGAATATGGAATTTCAGAGATGGGGATCTTGGTAGGATATTCTCATAAAAAAATGTTTTCAGGGGTGTGATTTTCTAATATAAATCGGAACATTTTATACTAGGGGAGCAATATATTTTCTGAAAAAGTAAGCACAATAATATTACACTGCATTGCAAAAGAATGGAATTCTTGCTGGCTGTTCTCAGTAGACACGATTTTATTTTTCATTAACAAACCTGGAACGTGTCTAGATATACTATACGACGCATAGGTGACCCCGCACAAGTACACCTGTGACGACACCTGTGCAATTGACGAGCTATAGCTCTAAGACTAAGTTCTACCTAATTGCCTACCTTGTTCAAATTTGAAGTAAGGCGATAAGATTGAATGTCTACTGCGAACAGCCAGGCAAGAATACCTTTTTTGCAATGCAGTGTATTATTAATCTACTACCTTTGTTTTACAAGGGGGCCGAAGTTTTTTATATTATTATTAATAGACTACCTATGTTTTTCAAGAGGGCGCAAATACTTCATATTATAATTGTTTAAAAATTCTATTTAAATCGAAGAAATCACACACCTTTTTTATATTATTTGATGTTAAGATTTAAGATTTAGGTAGAGTTCGAGTTTAGCATCGGAAATGTTTTTATTATATCCGTAAAAGAAAAGGAAATGATTCAAAATGAATTAAATGTTTTTTACAGGACATGCATAAAACTGATGAATAGTGTTGATTAAATGGCCCAAAACATTGTCGTTGAATCTGTTGCGCCACAACACAAGAACTCACTCAAGTAACAGGGGCGTAGTAAGCTATTCAACATTGGTCCGGCCAAATTCCTAAAATTTGCGCGCCCCCCCCAACATGGAATTTGCGCATTCCTCACTATTTAAAATAAAAAGTGTGATTTTCAAACTTTGTAGGTACATGTACCTCCGTTTATTTAACATGACAGCTGCCATTTATGGCTAGGTATTTCATGATTTAAACAAGAGAAACTAGGTATTCATTAGGGAATACCTAGCTAGATATTACCTCAGACAGTTATTATCGTTAAATTATTTCGTATAATATAATAATTGTTAAAATGTTTTTTTTGGCCTCGTACACCAGACTTAGGAAATGCCCGCACAAAGTCAATATGTTCATAGAATCACATGAATTTTGCAAACTTTCTATGTAAAATTTTGAAAAAGTGAGACATCAAGTTAGGTGATAAATAACTATTACTACTTAAACTTTTGGTCTAATTTGCAACCCTCCCAAAATCCTGAGAAGACCGATTAAGCTGAAAATTGGCTAATTGTTTTATCTGAACGTCCCCTCACTGAGCAATAAATTAGCGGAATCGGTTCGTTTAAACAAAATGACCATTAACCTCACTCAGAGGTTAGGGGCTGTTCAAGTATTACGTAACGCAAATTTCAGCGTTTTTGAACACCCCCCACCCCCTCGTAACGCAAGCTGATACGCCAAAGCACCAAAACCAAAACACCCCCCAAAGCGTTACGTAATACTTGAACAGCCCCTTAATATAGCGAGGGTTAACCGAAAGACAATCTCATATCGAGTCGAAAACGTGGTCAGACATGCATTAGTCGATGTTCTGAAAGATTCTAAAGCGATCTGATAAATATTTTCCCGGAATCATCGTGTAGGTGCACGCGTCAAAATGGCCATTTTGCATCTAGCATACTACCGGTATCTCCTTCAGTTAGCTTAGAGCTTGGGCAACTCTTTCGCGATCCGCAAAGTTTCAATTCAATCTCACAATATTTGTTTGCTCTAGAGCCTCATGATTCTTTTTTGGGATTTTGTTCAAATGAGATGTAGCGCCCAAACGACAAACTGACAACGGAATCCGTTTTTGCCAAATTTTGGTCTACCAACATGTATTTCTGAAATTTGAGATAGCTATAAGTAAATTATAAAAAGAACTTTGACAAATCTTTTTAAAAAAAATTGCTTATAGGTATCTCAGAACTGGAGCTAACATTTTTCAAAGTGAAATATTGCAAAGCAAAAATGTCAAACACTGTCAAGTACTTAGAGGATTGCAGAATGTTTACTAGCTTTTCCCAGTTAAAAATATCTTACGAGTACATCACTTATAGACAAAATCAGTGCACTCAAACAAGTCCAATCGATTCATTTAATAATACAAGTAGACCTGTATAGCGTTAGTAATTCATTCTATAAGGAATTTGAATATTGTATATTGATTTAGCATCGCAGCAATCTGCATTCTGCTAGTTGATTAATTTCGCATTGCTTATCAATAATCGCTTATTCTGCAGAATTCAAATTCCTGCAGCATATTGCTGATGTAGCATAGCAGCAAAAACATGGTTTTCGGGGGTATTTTCTGGTGTGGGCCTCTTCATTAGAAACTTTGCATCTCGTGGCTACTTTTCCCATGTTACCCATTGGCGTAGCATTTTTTGAGTCATCAAGCATGCAAATCCGTCGAGTTGGGAGAAAAATACCGGTCAGACATACATTTGTAATTATAGATAGGATGGAAAGCACTCAAAAAATTGATTAAACATTTGAATGTACGCATCGAAGAATACAACGCATTATTTCGATATAGCCCTTCAAGTATCGGATATTTGGCTGGAAAATGTAGAGCAAAAAAACTGTATACACATAATTAGGAAAGAATCATAAATGTTCTATCTATAAAACTTTTCATTTTTACCAAATAATGTAATTTTGCACGATCTGCATATACAACAATATCAATGAGTGCTTTATTACAGTACGTATATCTTCGCACATAGCACCATAATAAGATGATTACTAAACACAGATACTTTCATCACCGACATCTAGACGCCCTTTTTTAGACAGTTTGTTCTACAGGGGGTCTCAATCGTCTACGCCAAATATTTTAGACACTGGGAAATGTATCATGAATTCGTCTGTGGGCAATGCTATTAGATAGATGACTTTATGCACTATCACACTTATAGCAAACATATAGTCATACATCTGTGTGAGTTCGAATGTGGATAGTGAGATTGCTTGAAATGCTAAATGTTTTACCACACCGATCACAAGCATATGGTTTTTCATTTGTATGAGTTCGTTTGTGGTTAGTGAGTTTGCCTGATTCGCAAAATGCTTTACCTCACTGATCACAAACATATGGTTTTTCATTTGCATGAGTTCGTTTGTGCCTAGTGAGACCACTTGATTGGGTAAATGCTTTACCACACTGATTACAAACATATGGTCTCTCATTTGTATGAGTTCGTTTGTGGCTAGTGAGATTGTATGATTGAATAAATGCTCTACCGCACTGATCACAAATATAGGGCCTTTCATTTGTATGCGTTCGTTTGTGGATAGTGATTTGGCTTGATGTGCTAAATGCTTTACCACACTGATCACAAACATATGGCCTTTCATTTGTATGAGTTCGTTTGTGGTAAGCGAAATGGCTTGATGTGATAAATGCTCTACCGCACTGATCACAAACATAGGGCCTTTCATTTATATGAGTTCGTTTGTGGTAAGCGAGATGGCTTGATATGCTAAATGCCTTACCACACTGATCACAAACATATGGCTTTTCATTTGTATGAGTTCGTTTGTGGTTAGTGAGACTGCTTGATTGGATAAATGTTTTACCAAACGTATGGTCCATATATGGTATGTCATCTTTACGAGGACCTGAATGCTTCTCTAATTCAGATAAATTGTCAAATTCTTGGCTCAATGATGACTTTTTGTCTGCGATCAAGGATAGTTGAAGGTCAGAAAAACATATGGATTTGGTAATTTTATTGCAACACAACCCAGGAACTTGTAATTCTGAAGAATTCACCACGTCCACCTCACAGAGAGTAGTAGTAGGTCGCGGAGATGAATTATTTCTGTAAGAACAAAAAATACGTCGTCAGTCATGATATGAAGCTATTTCAACATGGACAAATCAATATAAACAATAGCAGAACTTGAAAAGTAGATCTTAACAGTAGAAAATAGCTACTCCATAATTGTCATATTAACCTCAAGACTATATGAAAAGCACATATCACAGCCGACATTTTAGGATTAAAATAAGTTCATACATAGAAATATTAGTAGATCTCAGAGAATTGAGTGACGCCAGCAGAAGCGTGAGTAATCGTATCTTCTTTGACATCACATCAAGGCGGATAAATTATGCGGTATGTTTGATGTCATCCACTTTCATAAACACAAAGGACAGAGGTCAGTACACGAAATATATCCAGGACGTAACATGTGACCTCCAAAGCGTTATATATCGAGCAATGCGGTCGGTAATACTATCTGTCTGTATTTCTTCAGATTGAATTAGAATCTCACCTGACATCCTAAGTTTTACTCTACGCAATTTCTATTATCGTTCTCTAGCTACTCATATTATATATTTATGTTTTATGCGTTCTCCTTCCCTTCCTCCCGACAGAGATATCCTCGTATTCAATGCGAGAATGTTTCAATGGCTAATTGCCTTTTACACTAAATTTCAAGAAAAAATAATCTCATATAGAAATATTATATAAAAAATATATTTTCAAGATTCCTATAGGTTGAAAGAAAAAACGGTTCAATTTAGGAAATATTATTATTTTAGAATCTTTCCATACTAAGCAAGTAAGAAGTTTTCAAAGGCGTCCTCGAATCTATATAAAAGTATGTGTATGTATGCCAAATGTATGTACAAAATCGATGTTAAGCAAATTGAGTCAAACTTTGGCATCAACATAATCAAGGTGGGCAGGTAGATAATAAAGTATACTTGCATGTCTACATATACGAGGGTCTGTCTGTCTGTTGTGAGACAGAGGAGTAGACGAAGACGACTTCAAGGTGGATATGTGCGACATAATCAAGGCAGATAATAAAGTAGCCTTGCATGTCTATACGATGGACAGGGTCTTTATGTCCGGAATAGATGATGGTATCTCCTGATACCACTTACGTTTCATCTTATTTCACATAGGCCGATTATGGTGTTGTTGTTGTTCTGGGATGGGATCATGCGGCACCCCCGTCAGAGGAGCCGGAGCTCCCGCAGATACGAGGCCACCGCCACGGGATCATCCGTCAGCACAGACAAAGGTGGGGCCACCGCCACGAACGGACGCGGTCGCGGGTTTAGTTGAGCAGGGCACACCTGGAGCCAGTGCTCCAGGGTCTGCTCATCCTCTCAGTAGTTCTTTGTCCCACCCCGTCTTTCCCGCCAAGAGCCCACAGTATCTTGATCGTTCCTCTGGCTTTTTCCGTTACCTTCTTGCACTGCTTGTCAAAGCTCAGCCCTCTGTCAAACGTCATTCCGACGAAAGTGGGACACTTGTCTACCCTCATCTGTTCTCCGTTCATCATAATGTTGTTCACTCTTGTCATCTCACTGTCCTTACTGTCTGTGCTAAAGAGGCTCACCGAACACTTGCCGACCGACACCGTCAAGAGCCAGTCCTGACTCCACCTCCACACCACATCGACTGCCCATTGAATTTCTTCCACACTCTTCGAGGTCTCCTTGCCGGTCTTCCAGACTCCCAGGTCGTCGGCAAATCCACTCACCTCCACTCTGCCGGCGATCTCATCTAGGAGGTCATTAATGTAAACCAGGAAAAGTAGGGGTGACAGCACCGAGCCTTGGTATAGGCCTTGCTTGAAAAGTCTCATCTTGCTCCTTTTCCCCTCCATCTCCACGCACGCCCCTCCTGTTTCTCATCCACTTCTGTAGCCAGCTGATAGTAGTCCTTCCGATGCCCATCTTGCTCAGCTTCAGGAACATGCCGTCAAGCCACACCTTGTCGTACGCGTGGGCAAAGTCGAAAAGTGCTAGGACGTTTTTCCCTCCTCTGGAATCCGTCATCGATGCCTTGAGAGAGTCTGATGAGCTGGTCTTCTACACTCCTTCCGACCCTGAAATCTGCCTGCCACTTGTTTAAGAGGTCTTTGGTCTCGAGAAAGAATCTCATACAGTTTGATAACACCCGCTCTATCCATTTCCTCAGACCGGAGGTGAGACTGACGGGTCTGTACGATCTCACCTCTGCTGCATTCTTGCCTTGTTTCAAGAGGGGAACAATCTTTGCTTCCCGACAGTCTTGGGGCACGCTTCCTTCTCTGAAGTACTAATTAAACAAGTTCTTGACCATCTGGATGCCTTCTCTCGGTAGTATTTACAGGAGTCTCGGGTGGAGTCCATCCAGTCCCGCCGCTTTCTTCCCACTCATCTCTCTCAGAACCCCTTCTACCTCATCCATCGTCAATTCGCTGGACTCTTCTCCTTCGCGTCCCACCACCTTCTTCATCTTCTTCATCTCTCTCTCTTCGTGTGCCTGTGGCCCCTGGGTATGGCCAGGTTGCTGACAGTCGCGTATTCTTTGGCGAATGCTTCAGGGTGCATCTGGGTGTGATGTGCTCTTTTTCTTTGTGGATCAGGACTTCGTTCTCTTTCTTCCCTCCGTCTTGACTCGTCTTTAGCTTCTTTATCACTTGCCACATTATTTTATAGTCCGCACTATTTTCCAGTTCTTCTCTCCATTTCTTTCTGTTGCTGTCCAAAATCACAAATTCGATCTTCGTTTCCAGCTCTGTCAGGCTCTCGTCTTCTTCTCCAATTTCTCTCTTGAGTTCTCTCTTCTCGATTTCCTCTCTGATCTATCCGTTGATCGCTTATTTGTTCTTATTCCTGAGCACCTTACGTCCCATGTACTTTTTAGCTGCGCCAAGAATGATCCCTCCGAGTGTCTTCTCCATTTTGGTCTCTTCTTCTTCAGCGTTTCTTCTATTGCACTCTTTACGTATCTGATCTTGGTAGCCTTCCCAGTTAGCTTTCTTCCAGTTCCAGACCAAAATTTTTCTAACCCTCTCTTGGACGTCTTCCCCCAGCTTTAACTCAATTGGGAAATGATCTGATCCCATCTTCTGCAGAATCTGCCATTGCCACTCATCTTGCCATCCCTCCGAACACATCGTCACGTCAAGTGTTGGCTCTCTTCCGGTCCCTCTTTCTCTTCTGGTCACTCCCCCTTCATTCAGGATCAAAATGCTTCTTTCTTCCACCCAGTCCATCAGTTCTTTGCCTTTCTGATTCCTTTCTACCTTTCTGTCCCACCATTCGTGATGTGCGTTCCAGTCTCTGCCAATAATCCACCTGACATTATCCGTGCTCGGGAGTGTGTTCAGGATATGTTCTCTCGCCTAGAATTTCCAGCTTTGTTCTTTTTTGGTGTAAATCTCCGCACACACGACTTCGATGTTCCCTTCGCTTAGTTCTTCATTGGTCTTGATCTCCTTGTATTGGATCCCCTCTCTCACCAAAAGGGCCACTCCTCCTCCTCTGTCGTTCTCAACTACATTGTCTCTTATTCTATCTTTCCTGTTATTCTCAAATCCAGACTTTCACTTCCCCATCTTCTTGCTTCAGCTTAGTTTCCTGGATAAGGGCTACGTCGATTCCTCTCTTGTCCAACACGTCCTCCAGTTCGTAAATCTTCGTCCTGATGAGGTCGCAATTCTATTGAATCACATTGAGCTCTCTCCTCACGTCTCCATCCCCACCGCTCACCATCTTAGCCCGTTGCTCTTCTTACTTTGTTGTCTGTCTTCTTTCGCTCTCCTCCTTCTTACACCATCCGCACTTCCAATCCTTCCTGTGTCTTTCATTCAGCACTCTACTGTTCATCCCCGAACACTTGATATACACGATGTTGTGGCATATTTTGCACTTTATTCCTTGACCTTTCCTTCTCCTCCCTCTACATTCTTCACATCTTCCTCATTCAATCTCTTCTTTCTCTCGCTCTTCGACCGTCTCTCTGTCCCCCTTCTCTGCACTTCGCGCAATCTCATTCTGCCCCCCTCTCTCTGTGCCATCTCTTCTGGCCCGTGCATTTCTTGTGGACTTTCTAGCCACACTTCGCGCAGTTTATCCCTTATTGGCCTCTGCGCAACGCTTTACTGCATTTCTCACACTTTTCCTTGCTCTTCCCCTCGGTATCGTCTTGGCCATCTTCCTCTTGCCTTTCAAGAGTTCCTTCGTTTCTGCATTTCTTGCTGTCCCACTCGTAGAATTCACCTGTCTTCAGTCCGCTACACATAAGGTGACTCCATCTCTCGCTAATTCTGCACTTAGGTCCCCTGCCCGTACACTTCTTCGTACACACTCCGCACTCCGTCGGGCCAGGGTTGCTTTCCACGTCTCCAACTTTCAGCAATCTAATAACCCGGAGATACTCGGCTGGACTAGTATCCCCGGGCTGTCAAAAACCCGACCGCTGGTTTCTGGCTTGTACTTCTCTTATTCTCGTCTCGTCCCAAGTAGCGCCTCCTTCGCATCCGGATTTGAAGTCCGGATCCCACGATATCCGACGAGGAGGGCGGAGGCAGTGGGGGCCGAGATTGGTTGCTGACCTGGAGAGCTGAGCGAGAACCTCTTTAGCACGTGGCTTTGGGGCAGGGGTCGCCTACTATTACTACTACCATTAGAAGAATTCAGTGGAGTGAGGCAAACGTACCAGTTCCATAATGTGGATCAGATTCAAGGACACATCGAGCTGAACGGCCTGAGAGGAATTCCTGACGGGACGCACTTCGGGTGAGTAGCCCTGGAAGAGATAAGTGAGCAGACGATGTTCCTCGTTCATCCAATAGCGGCGTTTCTCCACAGCCGGACCTTGTCCCTCGCCGCCGCCCACGCGAGGACCATCGAATTGAGCGAAATCGGGATCGGAGACGTCCTCGTTGATTGAAGATTGATCTCGTGTGAGGAGCTGGCGGGATTCGAGGACACCGTTTCCAGGAAGGAAGATAACTTGAGTAGGAAGGTGGGAAAAGTAGACATGGCGTTTTGTATTATGTATTCCTCTGCCAACTCTCGCTGTCTTCACACCATCACTTAACGCTTCTCCATCCACACTTTTGTTGTTGTTGGCGTCACTCTTCAGGCACCTTCAGCCTGACCCTACTCCACCACTTCCAATACTGTCTCTCAGATCCTCAACCTCCAGCCTCCTTCACTCCATCTAATCCGCTGGACACGACTAGTTCTGCTCCAGGTCCGTCGGCCCTTAGTCACATTTTCTGCAACTGCCATCCCCTCTCCCCAAACCTCTTACAGCATCCCGCCAGCTCCCTGCTGTAGTCTGTTCGCAACTTCGCCATACCTACTGCGTCCTTCTCGACGCCACTCCTGTACATTGTATCACTCCATTGTTGATTTAGGTCTTCACTCTGAACCTTCCTATGCTGTCAGAAATAGAGTTAAGTATTAAAGTTAATGTGAACGCTGTGTTTAAATATATTTCAATGTAAACAAAAAAAGGAGGCACTATTTTCACGTATATCGTACGCTGAAATGATGTGTAATTACAATAAACATTGACAGTTATTTTAGTATTAATAATGACGTTCAATGTGAATAAATTTCAGTAATTATATCAATATTTATGAATAGAAATCAATTTTAGTATTTTTAGACATAATAATAATGGATAAATGGTGGGGTGCGAAACGACAATAGTACCGACAGATCGCCATGTTAGCACATTTCGAGTAAACGGTTTACTTACTCGTCAGCGTGTAGATCACTACGAAATAAGAAAGCATTTTCTGTGTGAGGTTATGAATTCCCGATCTGTTGTTCTAATGTTTTGATTCCTCTCTGCGTTGTAGAGAAACAAAGGGAGCACCATTTGCACAGAACTGGAACACCTCGCATCCAATCCAGACGAGAGAACGAGTATTTCACCTCTGTTGATCAATATCCATCCAATCTCCACCAAACAGCCAATCACAGCGGGCAGAATGTCTATCTCAATCCCATCCATTCCTTCATGCAATTCACACGTATCCCCGAACTCTTGATATACACGATGTTGTGGCATATTTTTCACTTTATTCCTTGGCCTTTCCTTCTTTGCCACAACACATTGTGGCAAGTGTGTAGGAGAGAGTGAGAAAGAGAGAGAGAGAGAGAGAGAGAGAGAGAGAGAGAGAGAGAGAGAGAGAGAGAGAGAGAGAGAGAGAGAG
>JAUYWV010113874.1:0-12293 GCA_032274565.1 Nematoplana nigrocapitula
CCTCATACCGCATTGTACCGATTCCCACTCTGTAGTGTTTATGCTGATCAACTTGTCCCGTCAGGTCGGCGCCGACCTCCATGACTCGCTTTCTCCAACTCTGGCGGTTTTCTACCTCCTCTCGAAGTCTGTTGAGTGGTAGTCCAGTCGCGTCCTTAATTTCGTCTAACCACCTTTTCCTTGGTCGGTCTCGTCTTCTTTTGCCATTGCTGATTCCAAGCATTGTGGACTTTTTAGAAGTCCGCCTCCCAGCATAACATGCTCAAAGTAGGACAGCTTTTGTTTAATGACCATAGAATCAATGGAAGTGTGGTGCCGATCTCCTCGAGCATAGAGGCATTCGTTCTACGGTGTGTCCAGGCAACACCTAGCATTCTCCTCCAACACCACTTATTATTATGCTGTAGTGGTATGGGATGAACACAGATCGATCAGAAAAAAACAAAAAATAGATATAATTTTAAAAGAAATCATTTTGACATACACTGTGAAATAACTACTACCTGTACAATAGCTGTATTTCTGTTTTTTTCATGCGATAACAAAAGGTTGTTTCCTATACATATAGCTAGATGATCTACAGTACTTTACACTAGTTCGGAACGTTGCTTAATTTTCCATTTATTTGTATAGGTCTTCTTATTGTGAACCCTTCTGTTGTAAATTCTAGCGTGCGTACCTACTGTATGTCACTCTACAGCATATCTGTAACCAAGATGCAATTTTGTTATGTGTACAATTATAAATAAGGGGTAAGCGAAGACCAGCCATACTAGAAAGAAAGGCTTGTACGTGTTTTCTCTCGAAGGAAGACATCAATTATCTTGTCAATACAGCTGTACCTCTCGCCATTTCGTTCCTGGAATATTAGTAATATTATTGTTGTAGTTTTGACTCAGCTGACCCAGAGTACAATCTTTGCCTCCGGGAAGCTCTTACATTATGAGGAACAGTTTCAGCTCTACTAAAAATCAAATTATCATCTTTATATTCAGATTTTCTCTAATATATTTCTTTCTCTAAATAGAAATGCTACTAACTAAATACCCGTTCAAGAACAGGGACCTGTGTCATAAAACCTAGTAGTTATAGGGGAGCTTCTAAATAGCTGTTCTGCTAAAGTCCGTTTCCTAAAACACTGCTAAATATCAGCTCTTACATATAGGAACTCTAAAATTTAATGACTTAAATACAGGGAACAAGCAAAATTTAGTTGACCAATGAAAATGGTTCTCTATAGCCAAGTCAAGTAAAATAGCGGCATTTGATATCCCAACACTGGATCGTGCACACAGAGAAAAATCAGTGCCATGCAGCACGTATGGTTTACCCACAAAACATTGGGCGCCGTGTGAAATATGACATCACATCGTTCGAGGCAGTGTTGGTCGGATGCGCAAGGGGTAGAGAAAATATTGACACCTAGTGGTGGGCCCTGTTTGCTCACTTTCACACGCATTTAGGAAGAGGTCGTGGTAATTAATATTTAGCTGTGTATATACAGCTAAATTTAGGAACTCTTAAAGTCATCTACTTATAAATAGGTCTGGGATATATATGCGTGTGTGTGTTTGTTCGCTATCTACATTTTTAACGCTATCATCCCGACTAAGGTACCATTCGACGCAGAATTTTACTGGGCAAGTCATAGTCAAGGTTATCCAGTGATCAGACCATTGTTGCTACCATGGCTGTGCGAAAACCTCTCTTCGAATCACAGTCAATTATAGAATTTTAAGGCTATTCAGGTAAATCAATTTTCTACGGCGATTTGAATCCGGCGAATAAGTTTAGAAATTTAGCTTGTATTGTTCTAATCAACACATCATGCCTAAAAGGAAGCGACCACGGCTTGACATTCGAAGTGCATCTGCTACTCAAATGAGAAATATTCGAGCAGCAGAAACGGAAGAAGCAATGGGAGAGAGATTGGAAGTAAGAAGAAGAAAAAGTGAACAAGTGAGAGCCTAAGAAACGGAAGAAGCAAGTGAAGAGAGAGCCCAAGAAACGGAAGAAGCAAGTGAAGAGAGTTTGGAAGAAAAGAGAAGAAGAAGTGAACAAGTAAGAGCCCAAGAAATGGAAGAAGCAAGGGAAGAGAGATTGGAATTAAGAAGAAGAAGAAGTGAATTCTTTTGGAATCTGGGGCGGACATGGGCCACTTAGAAAAAAAAATTGCTCACTAATGTTTTTTGACAAGCGAAGCTGCAATGTGTTTCTAGTACCCTTAAAAATTCTAAAATTGACTGTGATTCGAGGAGAGTCTTTTGCACCGCCATGGTAGCTACGATGATCCGATCACTGGGAATTCTTGACTATGACTTGACCAGTGAAATGCTGCGTCGAATGGTGCTTTAGTCGGGATGATAACATTAAAAATGAAGAAAATAAAGAATAAACAAACAAACGCACATTGCCAAGACCTATTTATAAGTAGATTACTTCCTATCTCTCTTCCCTTGCTTCTTACGTTTTTTGGGTTCTCACTTGTTCACTTCTTCTTATTATTACTTCCAGTCTCTCTTCCCTTGCTTCTTCCGTTTCTTGGACTCTCACTTGTTCTCTTCTTATTATTATTACTCCAATCTCTCTTCCCTTGCTTCTTCCGTTTCTGCTGCTCAAATATTTCTCATGGACGCTTCTTTTTTGGCATGTTGGATTTTAAATTGATGTCCATATATATGTATATGTTGAATTCTCATGTCCATATATGGCTGTGCGGAATTCTCATGTCCATATATGGCTGACGCTGTGTGATATTCGCATGTACATATATGGCTGACGCTGTGTGGAATTCCCATGTCCATATATGGCTGGGGGATTCAGGGTGACTGGATCCTCAGAGATTATGCTATACACAACCCTCGCCATCGGTCAGACATGATTACAACCGCGCAGCCAGCAGATGTCAGCTGACTAGAGAGATGACTTAATCGCTGGCATGCGGGAGTATTCTAAAATTGACTGATTGGAGGAGAGGCTTTCGCACCGCCATGGTAGCTATGATGGTCTGATCACTGGGAAACCTTGACTATGACTTATCCAGTAAAATTCTGCGTCGAGTGATGCCTTAGTCGGGATGATAGCGTTAAAAATGTAGAAGAAGATAGCGAACAAACACACAAACACACATATCCAAGACCTATTTTTAAGTAGATATGACGAATAGCACGTCCGGGTTTAATGGACGAAGGAGTTAAGGGGATTCATAGATCATAAAACAGTGTGAGCTACAGATGCGAATATTAACAAACTGAGATATCCTAACTTATTAGTATTTTTCTTCCAGGAGGCAATCGCCCGACTACGGAATGATATCCAAAGATTGCGCAACTATGAAGAGACATTGGCCTCCCTAGATTCCATACGTCATCGAGTTCTGCCCGCAAATCCAGAATCGGTTGATGTACGCGCAATTATAGATGTTGATACCAAACTGGTAAGATGCAGTAGTTTCAATTTGTTATATTATCAAACTGGTCTCTATGAAACGTGACCTTTGAAATGTTGACCTATTTGAAAATAAAATATTTTTCCACAAAAAAGCAACAAATCAACAACACTTGATGTTGAAGAAAAATGATTTCTATCCTTCAAGATATAAAAATATTTTTTGTCTAAATGTAAAAACATTGTTTCGCAACGCCTTGTTAAGCTATGAAAACGATTTTGAAAATCTTCCTTTTTATATCTATATAAACAATGGAAAATGTAGATGTGGATTTGAATAGTGGTGAGCAAAAATTTTTAATCCACAATTTTTCAGCACACATTTACAGGTTTAAAATTAACTGAAAAACCGAAAATCAGACGTGAGGATTTCCCAGTCAAACACTGATATTGGTTGATCGCCTCATCATGATCCACAAACTTCTCAAGGCAGGTTGACTCCCGCAAGGATGTTGATTTTATCTCCTATCTAAACATCTGTAGTGTCCCTGTGTTTCTGATAAGAAATATTGCGATTTTTCGGTGGTTTATTTTATTGAAAATGTCAAAACTAGACATTACGTGTAAACAATCCAAAACCAATACAAGTAGAACAACTCACGGACAGACTAACCTTAGTTAAGGAAACTTCTATCTATCTGACATAAATTTATTGGGAAGAAAAGGATAAGCATTGACAAATAAAAAAAGGTGTATGAAGTGTAGCTCATTCTCCAAAACGTGATAAAGTTTGATTTTGCCAATTTCCTGTACAACTAAACACCTAGATAATTTTTAATCTGAAAGAGAAAAACTGTCAAATATGTCACTGATAAAACTAAAACTCGCAGCAATATTGTTTTTAATAAATTTTGACTCTGACAAAATAAGATGAAGTGCGATATAAATAGAAAGGGGTAATTTACATTTTTTAAGAGACAAATTTGCAAAAATTAAGCCAACAGATGCAACTGGAGTATTTAAAACATCTTTGAGACTATTATTATACGAGTTTGTAAATAACAACGCCCTACTTTCCGGTTGCTAAGGTCATCAGGTGACGTTGACGTCACGTGGGTGGCAAGTGAGTGACCTTGAGGTCATGTGACCGACCTAGTGTGTAGTGTCGGTTGCTAAGGCATGTTAAATTTGGCCGGTTCTCTTATCTATATGTATTGTTCTGGTATATGGCACTTGGCCCGATCTGTAGTTTATTCTAGGAAATGCGTGTTACGAAGGCTGTCAGCTGATCGGGTCATGTGATCGACCTACTTGTGTTCTTCATTGCCCCGACAACGCAAACGTTGTCCTCCGGGCCATTCTATTTAGTGGCAGGGCCGAGCGCGATTAATCGATTCGGTTGGATTAATCGTGCGAAAGAATCAATCGCGCGATTAATCGGGAGGGCAGAATCGCGTGATTCCTATGATTTTTTAAAATGGGATAATGTGGGCTTTCCATCATAAAATTCTGACACATTGTACAATATAAATCAAATTAAACATACCATATATAATCGTAATTCTGATATGTGCCTACCAAAATTGATGCTAATTTATAGATACGATGGACTTGACTATACCTTTTTACTCTTAGCTGAACGGAATTGACTATCAACTGAAGAATCAAGACTAGAGCGCGATCTAGTCTCGCTGCAAAGAATGCTGAGGCGGCGATTTTTCTGCATGACAATTTCACCTTTTAAAAACTTCGAGTTCATGATTTTTGTCAAAAGACCACAAACTTAAAAAAATGTCAACTTGTTTTTATTGTACTGATGATACAATATTATTTTGCTGTAAAGAGAATCGTTTTTATCAGTTGTGTGAATTCAAACAATATAGTAATGTAATGTAACAGAATAATTAGGTACATATTTGTTTTTTTGCAAATCAACACGCAAGTGTAATAGAATGAGAAAGCAATAGCATAAAATACATTCACGCATTTTTTTTTATTAATCGTGCGATTCGTGAATTGTGTCCGGTCCTGATTAGTAGTGCTAATACACGACGCTACAGGACAGCCTAGTTAGGCTCGGACATGCATGTGGTGTTCTGTGATAGCTGGGCCATTTGGTTAAATAGCGACCAACTTTCTGAGGCATATAATACTTTAGAAAGTTTGGGTATCGCTTGAGTGAATGCTGATGTCCACCGATGTTCTTCGTGTTAAATCACCTGAGTGATATCATATAGTTTACCATCCCTTCTGAAACACTACAGTATGTATGCCCAAGTAAGCTGACGTACAGTATGTGTGTCTGCCAGCGCGGACCTCACAGATGATTCCGGGACGGTGGACTCGTATCTAAGGAGAGTTTGGCTCCCCTGAAGAGATCCCGTCTGACAACGACAACACAGGGAAGAGCAGCTACCAACTTGCTAAGTGAAATTGTTAAGAGTTTACATGTCCTGAGAGCAAAGTACAACACATTCACATAGATACCCATTCATTGTGACATACAAGGTAATGAAGAAGTGGACAAAGAAGCGGACAAGGCGAGAGAGATGAACCAGATAGATGAAGAATGTCTGATGGACGGGGTGACGAGAAGAGTGAAGGAGAGCGAAAGGAAGAAAGAATGGTATCACGAGTGAAGCAGGATGGTGTATAAAGAATGTGTTAAAGAGAAGATCGAGCGAGGGTGGAGCAGGAAGGATAGAGTGGAATACAGCAGATTCCGAAGTGGACACTCCCTGGACCTGAATTGGGTATGCAAAGAGGAACGGAAAGGAAGAAGATGGAAAGTGCAAAAGATTTGAAGAAGATGAAGAAGACCTGCAGCACGTGATGGGATGCCCAGCTGGATGGGGGAAGAGGACGCAGCTGCATCTCATCAATCTCCAAGACCTGTGAAAGAAGCCGTTCGAGGTGCTGGCTTATTAGAAGTGATTCCGGAACAAGGGCCTTGATGAGTGACGACGACGACAACTGCTGCAACAATAGAAACTAGCTATCACAAAATAATAGGGTTAACACAGCAAGGGATAATTTGTTGAAATACCTTGAGCAGTTGAGCAAGGGTTTAATTTGCTTTGTGGGGTTAAAGGCATCTTTATTACATTTACAGAACTTATTTTGATCTTCTTATGTTTCTCTTTCATTCAATTTTAGTCGGCATTGCCTTTCTCACTTCATTCTTCATAACCATTCGGTAGATGTACATGGCTAAACCATCTTGTCAATTATTCCCAGTCTTTTTCTAATATCTTTGCTATCCAATTCACCATTCTCATCTCTGCCCGTTCCAATGCCGCAGTTCTTCACTCTTTCTTACCATGGATCTTATTACAGTTTGGTAGATTTTTACACGCATTCTTTCTGACAATATACAATAATAATAAATGGGGCTTTATTCAAGTACTGATATGAAACCATAGGTTTTGTGATACAGTAAAAAAACGAGCAAAATACAGCGACAATTAGGAAAAGTGACATAGTCTATATGGTAACAAACTCCTCTGAAATCGTTTGGTTTTACCATGGATGAAAAAGAGGACATTTTACGTAGATTAACGACGGGAGGGGGACGAGAATACTTCTACACCAAATCGAAAAGAGCGTGGACAGGCTTAATTTAGAGGAAAACCTCTCTTTCGTAAGGGCTTCTCTTCTACACTTCAGGCTGATGATATCACTGACTGCTAGGGCTCCATCGTAGCTCATTTCCAGAAAGACTATCGTCATCACTCTCTACTGGATATTTTCAATCATTTTTTGTTGTGCTGTTGAAAGATTCGTGTGCCACGCAGGACAAGCATATTCCAGGACTGACCGAATCATTTCTGTGTAAAAGTCCAAGATCCTTTCGGAAGAAACATGATCTCTTTTCAACATAGTTGTTAAATAAAATCGTTAGCTTGCTTTTTAACAATAAACTTGACCTGACAGTCCCATGTGAGAGCAGAACTGATGTGGACTTCCTCAAGACTAACCAAATTCAAAGTTGTTGAAACAAATTGTCTCTCACCAAAGACATTTCCCTCCATTTATGCTATGCTGGTTTTATCCTGACTCTTACATAAGATTTGCATCCTCCTTCTAGCTGCATAACTGCCCTAAGATAACGAAACTTTTCCACTTGGTTTAGGGTTTTTCATTCCGGTCCGGTATATTCATACTTTCATCAGCTCTAAAGTTGAACATTGTTTCCGTATTTTGTATTAACTTTTCAAGCTGCAGTTGCCATAGCAACCATACCTCCTGTATCTGTTCCATCTACCTTGCCATCAGTACTAGATCATCCGTATATTGAGTTTTCATGGCACGTCTTGTCAAATCTTTTCACAATTCTGAAAAGTAAATCACTTGGTGAATTTACTTGTTAATTATAAAAAGTATCTTGGCATGTCCGCTCTAAAGATTGACTTTGATTCCAATCGCTGTTTTTTTTTAATTATTATTTATCAACTATTGCTAAGTGTATAGACAATCAGTTTCCATTGAGTGTGATCCTGATCAGAATTCCGATGTGATAAACATTACCCAACATTTTTCCCTATTGACAGATCAAATGCACTCTTCGAACAGACGCGATATACAAACTGATTGACAACCGTGATCCTCAGATGTGGAAGGTGAGAATGGTTTGCCAGAAAACTATTTCATTTTAGACTACAAAATCCTTTACTGTGCAAGATGCCGCTACCTTTTTTGGTGGTCGAATCAAGATTATCGAAATTGGAAATTTGGAGATATTCCTAAGATAAACCATAATTCAGGAAGTGATTTGAACAGAATATACTGTATATTGCGAATAATTTCCACAGGAGTATGTGAAAAATTTTTGAGACTGTGACACTTTTTAAATACCAAAGCGAAACACAGGCAAATATTGCTGGCATATATACAATATATTGTATTGCAAACGTCTTCGACAACAACAGTTATCCCATCTTAGGGGAGGTGCAGAGAATCCTGGTAGATCTGGGAAAAGAGGGACGGTGTGTTAGTTTGGTGTGGGTTCCCAGCCACTGCGGGTTGGGTGGAAATGAGAGGGAAGACAGAGTGGCAGCGAGTGGTGCCTTACTGCGTGCGGTAGGAAGGTGTGGGATGTCTACTTAACGTGGCCAAGGCGAGGCTAAAATGGAGCCAGCCGAAGAAAGGGTTGAGCCACGAGCGGACCAGAATGGTGTACGGTGATGGAGAGTCTGTTTGGAGAAGGAGAGGGGATGGAGTAGAAGCGAGGATGTCGGCTTTCGGAGGACTGTGCATTCGCTGGAGCTGGTAGCGTATTGACAGCGAATCGGACTCCAGACGAAAGGACACTGAAGGCGGTGTGAGGAGGACCAAGAGGACATGGAGCACATCATCTTGTGGTGCCCAGCCGAGATTGATAAGCGACAAGCGACCGGCCTCACAAGCCAAGTGGTGCAGATGGTTCCGTGGACGGGAATGGAAACCTCGACGAGTGTGAAGGGCAGCCGAGAATCTACCTGATAACAACAACAACAAAGGAACTGGAGGTTGGTAGAAAATCCTGGAAAGAAAATTCAAACAACTGCGAATCAAAGACACGCTGTAGAAGGTACTTTGAAGTGAGGATAACCCCATGAGGACCTCTGTGAAACGTATAGTTTGTTGTTAGGTAAAGAGCTACTCGACGATCCATCGTAGTGATTACAACTATAAACGGCAAATATAATCAACTACGTACCATGGTTTGTAAGAAACAAATGGAGATGTATAAAATAACGCCAAGGTCATTATGCTCGTCACAATTTGGTTTGCGTTTAAAACAAAATAACTGTTATCAAGGTTAGACGAATAAAGGAAGCAAGAATTATTATCTATTTCATTAGAAAAATTTCTAAAAATGATAATCTATCTAATGAGGTATCCCTCCCTCCATTTATTCGTAGCTAAAAAAACAAAAAGTCATATATAAAATAAATTGCGCTACAAATGTTCGTGAAAAATGCGGCAAAGAGGTTTCTCTATGTTTGTAGACTCTGAGGCTACGTAAATGTTCTGCTGCCAGCGCCTATAAATCATGTTGTTACTGTTTCAGATCCGAACGGAGACGGGTGACATCAGAGTCGTACCTTCGGTGTTTTTGAAAGCTAATACAGCTTCGGCGGAGTTGGCATTATTAAATCGGTGAGGTAGTTTGCAATACGTTTTTTGTATATTCTTTTCGGCGGATGAAAAACTGAATTATTCCTAAAAATTGACTATTATAAATAAATAAATATTAGAAATAAAACATATGAAAACTATTATAAATGATAATATTCTTCAATAAATGTTTTATATAATTAATTATAGGTATATCAAATTCCACAAAACAACCGCTTCAATAGGAAATTGAGATAACTAATGTTAAGAGAACATAAGAACCAAGTCGAATTTACAATTTAAATTTCCTGTCCGGTTTCGAATACAATATTCCTTCTCAAAGGATTCCTAACATGTTCGAAAAGACTAACAGTACAATACAACAGAGCTTTTCCGCCTGGTTGACTAATTACTTTGTAAGTTGTAAAAGCTGTAAAGAGGACATGTGTATTAGCTGAAAGCATTCATAAAATTCACTATATAGTCTGGCCACACACAAGCTGCAACAGCAAGTGACCGAATCTTTGCTGACTCATTACCAAGACAAACAGAAGGAAAAGACAACAGGCACTAGAGGAAGGAGTCTTTTGGTAAACTCATGCCATCTGTGCCTGTCGTGAGCTACGTACCAAGTGTGTGGGGATTTCTTTATGTTGAAATTTAGATTTTTAGTGTCATTTATTATTATATTGTTCCAAGTAGCCTTTTGTCTTCCCCTTGGTAAAGTGTCCTGGTGATTTATGCTATATCTAAGTGCTTTCTTCACTGGAGCATTATTATCTTGTCTAAGGATATGTCCTAAAAATGTTAGTCTTCTCTGTTTAATTATTTGACTCCAAGGTTTTATATTTGACTAATCATATAAGTCTGTATTGATGTCCATTTTATGCCTAATGTACGTCTTAAAAGCTCCCTTTAAAAAGACGAACAACAAATTATAACAAAGCCGACTCATTTAAAGTGGAAATACGAAACAGTTAGTTTAAAAAGCTTAAAAAAATAGTTGCACTGTTATTAATCAGAGAATTGTTCAAAGCGGGGTTTACACTCTTTCTATCATTATGAGTAGAACCTCCTGGATGGAACGTTCCAAATTATCCCGCGCCGCGCACTTGATTGGGCTGTTCTGCCTGTAAATTAAACATTGCAGGTTTAAAGAATTGATTACATTGGGATACTTCTACTGATCCTTAAATAAACTAACCCATATACAACATAACCGAAACACGTAACACATATAGAAACATATAAAAAGAAGAATGTGCCTTTTCATTAACTTTCCAGTGTCAAACGACGCGGAATCGAATGCTCGCGCGAGTTGCTTTGCAAGGCGTGTAGAGTTGCTCTCAAGGTCACCGATGGGATAATAAAAAATTCCGGATTTATACAACAGGTGAGTTTACTTTCAGTTTAAAGCAATTCTTTTATTGTTGAACTTCCAACTTACATAATACGAATAAATATTTTTAATTTGCAGTTCAAAGAAAGGAAATGGGTCAAAAGTCTAGATGATTAACCGGTAGCAATTCAATTTCAAAATTTATCTGAGAGTTAGCTGGCGTCTTGTAATTGGCTAACGCATCATCTTATTTGTGTCATGTATTATGACGAGTTTTATAACAGGGATTTTCACGAGTACCAACTGAACTACATACGTTGCTTATTGGAACTTTCACTGATCTATTTTCCCCAGGCTTTCTGTAGATCAAAGCGGCGCAAACTACAGTCATCATCATTAAGTACCAAGGATCATCGGACACTTTCATTCATTTACTCGGACTGCCAATGTATATGTTAATCTTTTGGCCTTCTTCTGCTTCTTACCCGGCACAACCAGATTTTCTACACATTATTTTTTAACACATGTCTTAGAAAATCCTATCTGTATTTTATAGGAGGAATTGTTTTCAGAATATTTCATTTCTTCTCTGCTAAATACTTCCTCGTTTGTCAACCGCTTTGTCCAAGATATACTCATCCTCCTCTAAAGAAACCACATCTCTACCGCTTCAATTCGTTTCGTTTCTTCATTTCTTGTGAGATAGTTCAACCCGAGCTACCATTTTGTGAGGATTGATGTTGTGTAACACTTTCATTAACCTTCTGTCTTTTTAAGTATCTATTGATATCTTCCTACCTTTCAAGATACTGAGGCAGCAAGCAGTTCGGCTGCTTATTTATGTGGCAATTACAAAATTCTCTATTTGCAATATATTCCAAATGCCAGCTTAGCCAAATGTACAAAATTGCTTATAATAGTTTGCTCTGTTAGTGAATTCTATTAATTCAGAATAATTTTCCGAAATCATTAAGACAACTGAACTACTACTATATATCCAAACAAGATTAATTCGAAATGAACACTAAAGTGTGTCTATTGGAAAGTTGTTTCTGACTTTATATATGTAGCAATTTACAGCATAGCGGTCCATTCTAATTTGTCGTACCAATTGAAATATAGTATTTACACGTGACGTCTGTAAAATTGTTGTTTATAAAATGTCGTCTTGCAAACATATATATATTGATATAATAAAAAGTGCGTTTTTTAACATAAAATTATATTTAAATAAACAAAAATTAACAATTCTGTAGATAGTTAGACATATAAGCATATAGAAAAATGCAATACATCAGGTAAGTTAGATGTCTATGTCCTCTTTGTTGAATTTCTATTAGATTAGATCAATAGATGCCATATTTTAAATTTTAAATTTTACAAGCGTCAATTAACAGATAAACGTCTCGTTTACTATTCTCCATATTAATAAAATTCGCAACACTTATCAATTCTTTGTTAACAATGC
>JAUYWV010113885.1:0-12293 GCA_032274565.1 Nematoplana nigrocapitula
GTAGCCAGTTTTTGTTGAAGATTTTTTGACTTGGTTCATTTGTTGTGTTTTAGTTCGCCTATTAACTATTTGTAAATACTACTCATGGTACTATAGCGTGTATCAATGCGGAAAAATTAAAAACTGGTATGAATATTATCAAGGCAAGCAGGTAGGCAGGCATGTCTGACGAGTAGAAGGAAAGAGTGGCTGAAGATGCAACATTGAAAGCATGGCACAGTCAGCTTGTCCAATATCACTTTTGAAGTGAAAAATATATTCAAAACATATAAAATGAAGTAAATTCAATTTTAAAACGATTCCAGAAATCTGAATTTGGAATTTAGCAAACCTTCTACCTAGAATCTGATCATGGTCAAAGTGTTTGCCGAAATGTTTTTTTAGTTTTTCTTAGTTTGTAAATGACCCTATCAATCGAACACAAATCTTCAAGCGAGCGTCAGTACTACATTTCTTTAGAGAAAAGTAGGAATGAAACGGATCAGCTTGAGTAAAACAATATTTTGAACAAAGATTTGATGTGGAAGAGGATGAAGCTATTTTGAAGCGGAAGCGGCTTCTCTGTAAATTTGGCGATACAAGTAGATGGACAATCACGGTCATTTAATGCGAGCCGTGTATAACAATTTTTTAAAGTGAAGTATTTAAAAGATTGTAAAATTCCTGTGCATGTACTGTATGTCGAAATTTTATAATGCTGAAACACCAGAATGTTTTATTTAAGGCGTCCATTGATTCTGCTGATTATCATCATATTGTGAGTTATTGAGTCATTTGGATAAAAAATA
The DNA here is from genome assembly GCA_032274565.1 of Nematoplana nigrocapitula. Classification (NCBI taxonomy): domain Eukaryota; kingdom Metazoa; phylum Platyhelminthes; order Proseriata; family Nematoplanidae; genus Nematoplana; species Nematoplana nigrocapitula. Next base: position 789 of record JAUYWV010113885.1, read on the forward strand.
ACAGAGCTATTGATGTTGATGAGATTTGGACGTCTATTGTGTTTTGAGGTTATGGACATTATTGAAAGCTGCTGTAACAAAACAATATTGTCCTCCAACTTGAGTAAATTTGGTTAAAATTCTGTCATAACTTTACAGTAGGCGTAAGCCAACATTCTGTGTTGTGTCGAATGTAACGGGACATACAGTACATGTATTTTACATTTCCCAGTATTATTCGCTGATGACGAATGATCAGAAGAATTCAAAGGAAACCAGATTTAACTAAAATGTTATCTTATAGTTAATCCGAAGTAATCAGCCTATATTTCAAAAGCAATGAACTTCATAATATGTGTAGATTTCGTGAAATATGTGAAAGAGATGACATCAGACAGGCGTTTTTTAGATATTACAAAATCAAACTTTTACTTACGGGGATTACATTTTTAATTGCACAGCGTTGTTCTGTTGGAATTCCTGGTCGAAGGAACGCGTCAGCGTACCGACCTCCCGGAGGAAATGGAGAGAGGAAAGAGAAAGTGAGGAGAGAGAAAGAAGAGAAATCGACTAAAAGAAAAAACAAGAGAAACAGATAAAGGAAAGGGAGTGAGAACAAATTTTGAGAAAAAAGAGAGGGAACTAAAAAATAAGAGAGGAAATAGAAAGGAGAGGCTGCAGCACTTCGCCAGCCGGGAAACCGACTGGACATCTCCGCCACGTGAAGGCGGCTGCGTTGGAGACTGCATGGGGGGCTTGCCCAGTTGCTTCTTTCTCACACTGTCTATTATACATAACATTCTTTTCTGTCCCGAAATATGTGTTTTGCGACATAGAGAAATAGAGATAACAGCTCACTCAGTTTTCAGATGTTGTATTTTTGTTGTTTTGGCCCGCTAACTGATACAATTTCGCATATTTTTATAATTTTCTATTGTCTAATACCTACAACTGGTGTCACGATTGAACAGAGATTTGGTGGCTCTTAAATTGGCGCATAGTTTCATTAACGATATTCGTATTATCTACAGGTGAAGTGTCCCATGCCTTATCTCGAGTTGTGTGTGCTAGCGTGTTTCGATTCTATCTACAGTTGTAAGCATTCGACGAGGGTCCCGTTTTAAACGTTCAGATCCTGTGGAAGTGTACAGACCTCTCAGCTCAACACGCACCTCAGTATTATCTCGATCGCGACTATTTGTATATCCGGTTATTCTGTACACTAATTTGTCTTACTTCATTGTTGTTGCGTGTCACAACAGCCGGGACATCGGAAGTACTCCTTCGTCTGCACAAGGAGATCAAATCTTTGCGCAACAGCTATCGGGAATTAGAGGAGAAATATATGGAATGCAAGGCGTCGGAATCGGCGGTCCACTCCGAGCTTGACCAACTGAAGGCGGACCGCGCCGAGCAGATGTCCGGCAGGCGTCACGTCGAGACACAGGCCGGTAGTGATGAGGAGGGGGAGACACGCAGGACGGCTGTCCTTCTGATCAAGGCATTGGAAGCTTTGCGGGCTGATTTGGACTCGAAAACACACAATCTGAAGAGTGTGGTTGAAGGCGGTGGTCCTGGAGTGGCTCGAGTGGTGGAGATATTGGATACTTTGAAGGAGTTGGTGAGTATTGCGTTCCTCTTCATTTTTACACCAAAAACTACCAACTACATATGCATTTGATTTACAGTCAAGAGTGAATGTTTTCATTATCATATCTTAGCTTTTGAACCCTAAACATTCTTCTTCACACAACGCCTTCCTTCGTCATCTGATATGTTGCCGGGGTCTGGGCAGTCCCGTCCATATAGTGGTTCCGTCCGACCCACCCTCCTAGAAAAGCCGCTGTCTTCCTTGGTTCTTTGAGCGCCGTTGAGACAGTGTGTCCCCATAACCGGTTGCACCTCAGTTGTCGGATGTTGCCTTCTACCTTCTTTGTCAGCTCTGTGGTGTTCAGGGTCTCTCTTTCCACCGCCAGTGTTCACAGACCACTCCGTGCACTTGCCGTCTTTCCTGGTCTTCATTATTTTCTCCTTTCCCGTACTTCGTATGGTGGCCTTCGCGACACTTATGTTGATCCCCACTTTCTGTTGGTCGAGATTCGTTGCCTCTCCTGCTATCTTGGCTGCTCGTTCGTTACCGCAGTGGATGGGGATTCACACGTTATGGATACTGTGGTATTTAGCGAAGTCAAACAGGGTCGCCCAGATGTTATTCGCCGTCTCGTCTGCTGGAGAAGGTACCAACCGCTACCCTAAACTCAGTTTCTTCACCTTCGCTGGTCTTTGCGTCCCCACCTCCTTCTGCGCGACCTGATCCTTCTCGTACCGAGCAGTTCCATGGCTTCGAATGCTTCTTCACTTTTTTTTCATTTCCCTCGTTAGATTTACTCGCTACTTCTGTCCGGCTGGAGTCCCACTTGATATTCTTTAGTAAATCATCCATATCTGCCCTGGTCTCTTCCTACTTTGCACTGAACAAGTTCAACTTATACATTGATTCCTTTATGATTTTATGAATTTTTTTAAAACTATCTGGCACTGAATTGACCTCTTCCGCGGAGAATATGGTTCGATAAAAGGGATTAGATGGCAATGCAAGTAGAACAAAAAATTTTTGTTTTCATAGGAAGACACTAGGGGAGATATGACAGGATCAGTAGCATTTTGACAAGAAAAGGATACAGAGACTGGAAAATCAACTGAGGAGGGGAAAACAGGATAGGTATTGGCAACTGGAAGAAATGCGCCTACTGAGAGCAAATGTCATAGTCACAGGCTGTATGCCTGCGAAGCTTGAATCAGGTGATTGAAAAGCGAATCACTGCCTTCGCATGCGATGGAGAGAGCAAGTGAACAACCCCCTCCCGTTGACTGTTATGAAGGAGCACAAACTGGAATGGTTTAGCTCTGTCGCGGGACACCCACAGGAAATGGAGCTGGCGCACACAATCAGTCATAGTCGCGGGCCAGGACAAGGCCAGGGGATAGGAAGCCGCCCAAGAAGAAGTTGGATAGATAACGTGAAAGAATGGACAGGTCTAACAACACAAAGAACAGCAAAAGCGGCGACGGATCGAAAGGGATAGGGGAGGTCGACTTTCGAATGCAGTGCGTCTACGGATCTTGTAGTCTATGACATAGAAAAAAGAAGAAGAGACTGCGTGACATGAAACATGGGATGTGTTGAGACTAAAAGAAATTTCCCCGAGATCAGGGACCTGTTTCATAAAATCTAACAGTTGGGAGCTCCTAAATTTAGAAGTAAGGAACTGCTAAATATGTATCTGTATCAGCCCACTGCAGGGCGAAGGCCTCAGCATGTCTTCTCTAGTTCGACCTCTCATTGGTAGTATTCTGCTGTTGACTTTTCCATGTCTTCGTCCCACCTGAACGCCGGTCTCCTCTTCATTGTTCTCCCTTCTCTAAATTAACAGCTCCTAAAATTTATAGACTCAAATAAAGGGAGTTAAATTTAGTTGACCAATCACATGAGAATGGTTATTTAGCCAAGTAAATTACCGGCAATCGATGTCACCAGAGTGGACCGTGCACACAGACGAGGAGGTCTGTGCGTACAGCACGTGTGGTTTACCTAAAAACAGTGGGTGTCCGTGCGAAATAAGAGATAACAATAGATTATTCGAGTTAGTGTTGGTTGGATGCACACGGGGTAGAGAAAATATCTATTGTTATTGCTAGCTAGTGGGCCTGTTTAGTCACTTGCCTACACATTTCGGAAAAGCTCGTGGTGCCTATAATTTAGGAGCTCCTAGCAGTTTTAAGAAAAAGGCCCCAGGTATATAGAGGAAAGCAGGGGGAATTGAATTGAGATAGATAATAGATTTTATTATACAAAACTTAGCTTCGAAATTGTTGAGGCCAACCCTAAGCTTTCTGCATTCCCTATTTGGATTATATGTTTGCTGCTGATTTTTTAGTGTTTCCTCAATACACCATGGTTAGCATTTCAATCAGGAAGCAACTGTCGGTGAAATCCTATAGACACAGTGATAAATTTCTGTATAATTTGACACGCATAAAGTTTTTGGTAATGTTGTTTTTTGTCTTTTGAGTATAAGTAAATTCATTTCTGTCTATAATGCGTCTTTTATCAGCACTCATTTCGGACTCCTTAACAAGTAAGAACCTGTATAGCAACTTCATATTCCGTGCATTTTTATCATTTTTATTATGTTCTGTTTTTTGTACTTTTATTTGCACGCGGTGTTGTTGATTGTCAATGTCGGTTTTAATATGGAATGAACTGCAGTTAATCAATATGTACTTATGTAAATTCAGTCTAGTCACAAAAGACACACTTCCTTTCTGGTTTAACAGTGGAGCTTCACTGAGTAAAGGAATAAGAGATGCTCCATGTGCAGAGTAGTGAAACTTGTTTTGTGATTTGTCGATTTCTATGATACAGGCATACGTCATTGTGAGATGTGCTGATCTGTACTCTAAATACAGTATAAAGATTGATCTACCACTTTTACAAAAAATCGCTTCCACCCATAGCAACCAGACCGCAGCACAACCATATTTAGAGGTGACACTCAACGCGTTCCATCATTCAACTAACAATCCATAGTTTGTAGATAAAATGACCGATGGAATCACGTGACAGTCACCGACTACAATGCAACAATTTTTAACGAGGATTTCTGAGCCTATCTAACTAGACTGCAGGTTTTTAGGTTTCTTAGCCTAAAGCCAATGAAGAGTCTGCACAAGGTTTCTTGAAGAATATACCAGTACTGCAGTACGAACTAACGGCATACCAATAATTTACGATCGAGGGGACGCGTCAGCGCCCCGACCACGCCGAAAGAAAGAAAGAAACGAGAAAGATTGAGATGGAACAGCTACTGTGCCTGTGCCCTAAATAAATGGGGCGGCGCAAGAGTCTGGTTATGGGGACACACGGTCGACGGCGCTCAAAGAACCAAGAAAGTCGGCGACTTTTTAAGATGGTGGGTCAGACGGAACTACCATTGGACGGGACCGCCCAGACCCCGCCAACATCTCCGAGAACGGAGGATGGCGTGATGTGAAGAAAATGAAGAAGAAGAGGAGAGGAAAGAAGAGGGGGAGAGGATAAAAAGGGAGAAGGAGAGAAAACCTATAGAATGTCCGAGGGAATGCTGCACTGTGACTGTCGTAGCAGAACACCGCTATATTTTGTTTTCTCAGGGTTACATGCGTTCATTCAGACAATGTCGTTGTTAGAATGCCAGCACTTGGCAACTACTTCGATTTAAATCGTACTCTTCAAAATTCTACTCTAGCAGAACAACATATGAATAAAAAGCAAATGGACAGCCAGACTTAACAGCCGGGGCTCGCCGTATAGCTGTCATCTTTTTCAATTATTTGCCTTGCGTCAGACAACGGAAGCGAACTTGACAGCTGCTTGTGGAAGTTAGATTTGGTCTCAGTCATCAGAGGCGTACTGTTGTGAAGAAGAGTAGTAGGCGTACTGAAAATGGTAGTGGTTATACGACTTCGTAATTATATAGCGGCTAACTTTCAATCTGCAGAGTGTAGGTACGCCAGTCCGGTCGTAAATGACGAGATCAGGCAGTGTGTGCCCCGGTATGTACACTTGCTGCGCTTCTGTTGCAGTCTGAGGCCTAATGGCATCTCGTCAGGCAGGAGTGTACTGAATTGTTTTGAAGCTGTGGTAGGCAGACACGCAATTACGATATATAGGTGCTTGCGTGTAAACCCCAGAAATCAAATTGTTCGGGAAAATCTCAGTATAGTAAACAAATTAAGTGATTTTTTAAAAACAGTAAAACTTGGATTCGTAAAACTGTGTTATTAAAAGTGTAAACTTATAATTATTCTGAAAATTCACTCAATACCATGTAAAACAAGGTAAATTGATTTGCCTGACTAAATTGAATGTCACCACAAATCATGCATTTGAGAGTCTTAAAATTGCCATAAGATTAAGGAGAATGATGATCAAACCTCAACTACACCGCCTTTTATTAAAAGAGGTCGGGGAAAAAGCAGTAATGGATGTTGTAGAATTGTTTATTCAAATTCACACAAAACATATTAGATGTTTTCAAACTCGAGGCGATGAAGTTTCCGTAGTTTGAGTATAGCTGTTCATTTCTGTTTGGCAGCCGAATTCCCTAATAAAGGCTGACTTAGTACTTTCTGTAATGTTTCTTGTTCAAGTTGGTCATGTTTAGTTTTCCATTAAATGTATTTATGAAATGTTTGAATCCAATGATTATTTCACTGATCTTGAGCTTTTAAACCTATGACAATTATTTATTTTTAAAAAAGTGCTATTTGATATATTACAAACTCGAGAGAAATATTATTTAAGCAGTGCTGCCAGCGCATGCGATTATTTACGGATTTCTGCGATTTTTTATCAGAGCTTCCAATTTGTTTTTATAGCTATGTTGGTAGTTTTATCACTGCCTTTCTCATCACAATAGATCATTTGAGTAATCTGATCCATAGTTGATAAAATGAAATATTTAGTAGAAAGATTATTTTTTCAAATTTGTACAGTCCATAAAAGTGTAAAATGGGGTGTGTATGTGTCTAATATTAATATGTCTATAGTGATATAAAAATCGTTTTAAACAATCCTTTGTCCGAAAAAGAAAAAAACTTTTCAATTTACAATAGTTTCGAATATTTTGTCCAAGTAGGTATTTTCTTTTAAAAAAATGCAGTTTTATATTTATTGTCAACTGTGATATTCATCGAAGTATTATCTGAATTTGATGCAATAATTAAATTCAAATAAGTTACTCTGCAAATAATCTTTTTCTATTGATAGTGAATGTGAATCTGTTATTTATATAATATGTTCTATTCAAATGTTTCTTAGTTATCTAATTTTATTATTAAAACAGGATTTATTTTGGTTGTATTGTTTATAACATTTTTTCGTACATAATCTTTCGATTTTTAAAATCTAAAGAATGCATTTAAATCAATCAGTTAGAATCATAATTAAGGCTTCGGCGCAATCTAAAATTATTTTCTAAACGTGTATTTTTTATAAAAATTGTCCTTTGGATACTTTGATTATTCGATAGTCATCAAATACGTTTACTTACCGGTAATGTATGCCCCCTCTATTATTCGATGTATAGTCTTCTTCCTTTGGAATCTAGTCTTTTAAGCTTCTTGCTCACCATCCCACAGTACACATTTTCCTCAGACTTCTCAATAAAATCCTTTATCTTCCTGATGGCAAAGTGTTAAGTTGAAAGTTGTGTGAAAAGTTTAACCGATCAAACATATTTAAACAACTCAGTTGTGCAACTAAAATCGTATTGTGTGGACGCAGCCTTAGATATTTTGAAGTGGAATGGAAATTTTTGTTATTTCTTATAGACAACTTGACCACCGAGTTCACATTATCGTTGTTATCATTTTAATTAAAAAAAATATTAATTTCGATTTATTACTACCTTTCACTTTATAATTTGCTTATTTCGATTGTGTTACATAATTTGTGTTTAAGAATAAGAAAGTGCATTTGGCGAGTGGACTAACGGGAACTTCTGCCAGTTCAGGAAAATCACCGGCAAGACCACGGAGGCTGCAGTCAGATGGCGAAGATCAGGTTAGTAAGTTGGTTAGTTAGTCAGTTTTCAGTGTAGCTAGAGTTGTAGACAGTGTGTTCCTTTGGATTAATTAATTCTTCAGCGATCAGGTAGCTCCATTTGATACGGTTCATTGAAGTACCAAAATTGTTTGTCATTAGTGGAAGCAGAACAATAACGTAGGAGGTGTCAGCCATAAAGCAGGTCTACCTAACAGAGCGATTGGCTTTGCACTTATATACTGGCCGATTAAAGTTGTGCGAATTTTTGTGTTCAACCTTGTATTACGTTATTATTGAAACTTTCACATTTCTGTTTTTAGTAATTTGCATACTGCATCGGCTCTTTTTTCTATGATTGACGGTTTTGTTTCTGCGTTTTTTTCATGACCTGCGTTATATAATTTCCATAATAACAAGTGGCAGCAAATGTGCAATGCCTTTACCTAAATTATTTATGTTTGGTTGTTGAGATATAATTCCGTATTGCTGACATTTATCATGGAGGGAAACTCGTATTAAAATTTATCAGCGAATTACGTACTATAATGATGTAGCAATGTATTATAAATTATTGCTTCTTTGTTTCGTTCTCTAGCGGGTTCGGCACAGCAGCGGCAGTGACTCCGGGGCTAGTAGCGACGCCGAGGACAAAGTTGTCAAATTGAAGCGGAGGAATGCGGAACTGGTTGCACTAGCGCGGAAGATGTAAGAGAAGGTGAAAACCATACAGAACTCTGGCCAGAATCAGGTACACCAACCACCCATGAGTGCAGTTACACCTACTGTATGGCATTTAAAACAAAACTTTTAATGAAACGACTTTTCATAAAGCGAAGCACCATCCTCAGCCAGAGATATACACTATTTAGAGAGGGATTTATAATGTTTTATGCCCACAGCTTCCTTTATTGATAGTTAAAATCACAAGCTGCAAGTCAAATGTCATTTACAAGTTCCAGTGTCTTGTTCGCCAGGATGCGATCTATATTGGTCGTACTATTCACTTGACTTGAATTGAATTGTAGGCGTTTCACGCGTAAGGTGTTCGTGACCTTTACCTACTTATGACGTAGAGAGTGCTGATTGGCTGGCCTACTAATGATGTCATCCCTTAGCAACCGTTATATCTGCCTAACACCTACTACTCTAGGATTAATGAACACGGGAAAGGAAGATCTGCGGTTAGGGATCACACTTTGAGTTATGCCACCTGTGCTCAAAAACTCTCAGGATCAATTCGAGTGATTAGCAATGCTCGGAGTGATTTCGACAGCAACAATATATGTTTGGATTAATGTAGGTCATTCCCGCTTGCGAAACTGGATTTTTTAAATGTTAATCATTATGATTGATACCTCCAACCGGAGTGGCTGTGGGTGCACCTATAAGAATGCCTTCCTCTTCCCAGTCTGCCTGTCTTCACATCATCCCACTTGTTTACTATTGTTTTATGTACTCCAATCTTTCAAGTCATCATATAGGGACTCTTTGTTGTCTTTCTCTCCCCCACTCTTTTCCCCTTCGTATGTGGTGGCCGAAGAACTTGAATGAAATTTTACTGTAAAAGAATCCAAACTGCGCATATTTTTCCAATGTATTCAACGGCGTAGTCGTTTGTCTTTTGATGTTTCCAGCTGATGTGGAGCAATCTTTTGTAGCATTTTTTCAAAGATTTGTTTTTGCAGCAGTGCTCTCAACATCATCTTATTGATCTTATTGATCTTATTGATTCTTTTCCACAGTACTAATCGAGTTATTGCGCGGCGGTTGCCTATGCATTTCTGGTCCGATTATGTAATATTTCTAATGACGTCATTACTTTTCAGTATGTCGGTGTAGATATCGATTTTTCTGTAACCGATATATGCCGTGCTACAGTGCGGACAAATATATTGTTAAACTATTTTCGATGGTTCAATAAATAAACCGAAACGTTGCATCAAATCCCTCTTCGTTTACAATGTTATTTGAAAAGCTTGTGATATCATTTTTTTCTTTTGGATAAAATTTGTCGATATTTTCCTCCTAGACCAACGAAAACGGCGGCGGCAGTGAGGTGGATGCGCTCCGGCGTGACTACGAACGGCGTCGAGCACGCGAGATGGCCGAGCATACGAAAGTGCTGGTGGAACGCGAGAAAGAGTTGGAGGCGCTGCGTCGTCAACTCCAGGCGGCTACGGATGCCGGTCGAGCAGCCAGTGCCAAAGCGTCCGTCTCCAGTGCCGGGCCCCAATGGGAGGCCCTCGAGCAGATGCTCAGGACTGCCAACCGTGAGAGGATAATGTTAGAGAAACAACTGACCTGGACTGCTGTGAGTAGTGGATGAGCATTGGTTTTCCATGTGTATGGTCATATGATGCTTTCGGTGTTAATTGATATATGATGCGAAGCAGGTCTTCCGTTCATTTTGCTGTGACATCAAACGAACAAATTAATTGGGACTGGGTGACTGCATGTTCTCGAGAACTCTAAATTGGAAAATCAATTCTTTTCCTGAGTTGATAGAAAATTGTTCAGCACATCAAAATACCTGAATAATTACAACGTGTTTTACAGAGTTTTCTACCGATGAAATCACGAAAGAGAATTATTGACGCCGTAGTCCACTGCGTCGCTTTTCGTTCTACTTCATCCTATATGCTCCAGCGAACAATGTAAATTATTCGCATTTTATTCAAAGTGAATCACTTCCTATACGTTTCGCCTCACCCAATCATGTCTTGCCATAGAAAAATTTGGCAAAAATTGTTAAAGATGCAGGACGTTTGAAAACGTAAGTCATTCGCGCTTTCGTACCAGTTGAAATAAGCCGGAAAATTAAAAATCGAAAATATCGATAATCAAAACTGCAAGGAATGGGGTTTCCCCTATTGTAATTCTGGTGACCATAAAAGAGTATTCGTCGTGACCTGGACCTCCTTTAATCTGATTGGTCCCCGTCATCAATGACCTTGACCTACTTATGACTGACGTGGCGCGCTCTAATTTCATGACGTACTTTTGGAGTCACGTGATGTCTCGTCTGTTATTATTAGTCTGATATGAAAGCTACGGAACTCTTACTACTGAACTCTCAGTCAATTTTTGCCTCGAACACCTCCCGGGCATTAGTACTCACATTCTTCTGTTTATTGTTACTTATTTTAAAAGGTACATTAAAATGCAAAAAGAATTGCTACCCCGGTTCCAGTTGTCTGTCTCTGTTGTTAAATTTGTTATATTATGTATTTATATTTCCTAGTTCCCATTAGATCTATTGTGGGCCCTTGTTGCGTTGTGAAAGTAATCTGTGAATACACCTTTACTTGTCGACCCATTGTTTAAATCTATGACACGAGTCAATCGTTCAAAATTAGTTGCTTTAATATATATATTACGCTCCGTGTTACAAAAATTTCTGTGCAACTTTTCATCGGAGATCTTAACGTTTCTTCCACGTCCTTACGGAGCAATGAGTTGTCCCTATTTTTACTAGTGAGTATTCGATCAGCTTCTAGGAAATCACTATCATTATATGCCTGAATTGCAGACCGATGAACTGCATCCGTTGGTGTCGTACATTTCCTTCGAATAGACAGTTTAATTCTCTGGCATTCAATTAAGAATGACCACACGCTATAATTTCCAACGTTTCCCTTCGCCAATGATTGCAAGTTACGCTTTGCCGCCAGTTACAAAGTTGCACCACATATACAGTATCTGGTATTAGTAAGCTAGATGGAACACGCACAATTAACCACGGTGTAAACTATTTAGTGGCATTCCTTTCTCTCGCTATATACAGAACATACCTTAAAATACTGCTTACAGCGATCAACCAATGAGAGCGCGTGACCTCTGAAAATCCACAGAATTCGCTGTACAATACGCGCTAGCATGGCTTTCACGATAAATAAAAACAAGTAGTGGGCACTTGAGATTAGAAATATTAAGCCCAC
>JAUYWV010113896.1:0-12292 GCA_032274565.1 Nematoplana nigrocapitula
ATTAACCTCCAAAGTGCTCGCGTGATCAGGGTTGGCTGCGAGACCACCTCCGAATTACTTAAAATTAGGTCAAGCATGTCTCGTTGGCCCTTTTAGATAGTTACAGAGATTTTTGTTCGATAAAAAAATCCGGAGATACTGCGCATATTAGTAATTAGCACAAATTGGTAAAATGTGAGAAACATGTATAATGCATTAGCTCCAACTTTTGTGTGTTTTCTAAACAATATTTTACTCCACTTAGTCATTAGAAATATTATTTACAACTAAAAGAACCAAAATTATCATACATATAAAACTAATATTATGGCATTCAATATTCATTAGAGTTAGACATTATATTTATACTAACAGTAACACTGTTCATGAAATTAAATATCTAAATAATATGCTTACCAAGCTCAATAACCTTAATATAACTTGAGGTTTTTTAATGAATTCTACTGGATTAAACTCTCCTCCGGCAAGTGAAGCACCATAAGCTCCAGGGCCAGCACTCTCCGTCTGCTCCATTTTTAAAGACCGCACAAAATTTAATAAGATTCCGCGCACAACTTTTTAAGCAGTCCGCTGAACTACACTAATATTTAAAACAAGCACTTAAAGTGTTTGCATAAAGCATTTTCTATGCTACACGGTTTGAGAAATGTCGGTTGTAGAAAACATTACGGAAACTACAATAGATTTAAAATTGCAATCAATGATAAAAGTGATGATCGAGTGACACTAATTAATCCGACATTCAGAGGGGCGAATCGAAAGAGATTAGTGAGATAAATATATACGTAGAAATAGATGGGTGAACATAACTAGCTACGTTGCAACAACAGATGCATTTATTATTATGTTCTACTGCGGAAAGACTCTAACAGTACAGATCTTTTCTTCAAATGTTTTGCTGTGTATGAGTCCAAATTTCATTTGTGGTCCAGATTACATTAAATACACTTAGACGTCTTTACAATAAGATGAAAAAGAACATCAAACGTAGCTTTCAACATCAACGCATCTTCCGGTTACATAATCTTCATACAGTCCACCGCGTGTATTTATATTAATTAATATACATTATCTTGAAATACTTGTATGTGTTACTAAAATAAAACGCTTTTGACTTCTTTCTAAAACTCCTACTACAAAATATGTGATTATCTGTGGATTTCTCTATTGGTTTAAACCACATTTTAAAGTTTATATGAAGCTATATTAGAGGCCCTAATTGCTTCTTTAGACTGCGTTTTAGATTAAAAATGTTACATAGCTACAGCCTAAACGATGCACCCTATGCCATAAAGGACTGCACCATTAGTCAGTAAGGTTCTGATTTCACCTCGTCTTTCGAGACAGAGGTGACTGCACTGGGCTTGGCGGTGAATTGGCTGACGACCAAGGGTCGGGGTGGGCGGTACTTGATCTGCTCCGACTGCCGGTCTGCCTTAGATGCAGCTTGGAACTGGGCGTAGTGAGATCATCTTTGATGCGGGTGGAAGGCACCGTTCTCCTTCAATGGATCCCTAGTCATTGTGCCTTCATGAAAATAAAGTCGCCGACAGGGAGGCCAAGGAGGCGGCGGGCCACCCGCGGAACGTTGATGGGTCCCAGGACACTGTCCCGGTGTCCTTCAGGGCGGCTAGGGCTCTCATTAAGAAGGAAGCTAAGGATCCCATCCCGGTTAACCCTTCGTTTACTGGGCTTTTCAGCCACCCTCCGTTTACTGGGGGGAGGGGTCCCCCTCTCAAAACTAGATATATGGTCAACAAAATAATATACTAGGGGGTTAACTATAATCAGTATTTTGAGCTGAGTTGGAATCAAAATTATATACATAGGTTGATGCTTTGTACCGTTATTTTATACCCAAAGAAGGAGACAACAAAACTATTTTTTCCAGAAAGGTCATTTTGAAATTTTATTTTTCAAAAAATGATAGTGAATTATTTACATGGATTTGATGATAATAATTATATACTGTATATATTACATATATCATACCATAGTAAAGTTCGTATTGTTATAATAACATTGTATACTCTCATGGCATACATTCTGTACATGTAATTTTACAATGTTCGTTGCATGATGCACGGTGGCATTGCTGACATCGCTGTTTTACCTTACGTTTGATTGCCCTTGGGCAGATGTGACACACTTGTTTTGTGACAGGAATGTCTACTGGGAGCTGATTGCGTTGAACTCGTTGTTCAACAACGAATCCAAAGTCCTTGAGGGCTGATATGGTCGGTTGATTGAGCCCATTGGGTTCAGCAGCCCTGGATGCCATCATGGGCCGGATGAGTTCTTCTCCAAGGGTTCGGAGGAATTCAAATCTGCTTGGGATGTTATCACCCGCAGCTTGACGATGGCGATAAAGTACGCATGCATTGTGGCCAGCAATGTCGAGAATATCGTAGAACAGTACCATGGGCCAGCGTGAACTCGTTCGGTAGCACGTATAGTTCCTGACCTTCTGGTCCATCGCATCCACTCCACTCTTGGTATGGTTGTAGTATGTAATAATCTCAGGTTTACCACCTTCACTGATCGATTGGTCGTTGTGGAGAGTAGACAAGAGAAGGATGGTCTTCGATTTCTTTGGGTGGTAGGACACAATAGTGGACTTAGCCCTGTGGGCAAACATCGATGTGCCAATTGGGCGATTGGTAGATGCTGCCGGAAGAAGTGCGAGAGGAAGGCCTTTTCGGTTTGGCATCAAGGTCCCAACACAAGTAAGTCTGTTTTGCAAGAGTGTCTGTGCAAGTGGCAGTCCAGTGAAATACCTGTCCATTGTAACATTGCGTCCCGATCCGTAAAGTGGGGATACAAGGCGCGTGACCACCATTTCTCCCAGACCCACTGCTCTCTCATCACCAACCTTTCCAGTGTAGACATCAGCATTGTAGCAGTAGTGTGTTTTCGAGTCAGCACAGACCCACACTTTGATGCCATACTTCCCTGGCTTGCTTGGTATATACTGGCGAAAGACACATCTGCCACGGAATTTCACCAGTTGCTCGTCAACTGTAACACATTCTGAAGGGTTGTACAGCTCACGGCACAACAAGGCGAACTCATCCCAGAGTGCACGAATGGGGGCCAGGCGATCGAGATGTCGTCGTTCTTGTCGGGTGGCCATATTGTCAAACCGACAAAAGCAGAGAATCAGTTGAAATCGATCCCGTGACATTGTTGCACGGAAATGAGGCTGTGATATGGTCTCAAACAACTGATTTAGAGGACGTTTGGTACACTTGAACACTCCTTGTAGAATTGTCAAACCAAGAAAGGCTTCAATTTCAGTTTTTGTTATGGGCTTGTAGCCACCAAATCGCTTACAGAAGGCATTGTTTGGATTTATTGTACACCAATGTTCATATCGTTGATTAGTAAAGAGAAGAACAACATCAATAAAGGCACTTTTGAATGTCAGACGAAATGCAGAAAGTGGCGATTCAAGTTGCTGAGGCACAAGTCTAGTCGGACCTGGTACACTGTGTATGATGTTGGCAGCACCCTGACGACCTCTGGGGTTTGGAGGATCTTTGTACCAAACATTCCCAGGTACTTTGGTAGTATAAATATCTCCCGCAGCATCAGGTATTGAATCCTCATCAGAAGAGGAACTGTGATCGCCTTCATCCGTGACATCTGATTCTAAAGAGCTGTATTTATCTGAGTCATCTTCTGGAATTATACGCTGGTCAATACATTCTTCATCAGTGTCACTATCACAAATAAGTTGTGCAGCTTCAGCTGCCGTGTACCGTCGTCCTGCCATACGAAATATGGAATGAAATTTCTGCAATAATAATTGGAAATATGGATGTTATATGATCACACAAATATGGCGTGATAACTAATCAAGGCCACTCTCACGCCATTGGCCAAGAGTACAATAGTAAAGTAATTTTAACGTAAATAATATAAATAATATAATCATGTTACTGGATACAAGTAATAGTAGTATATAAAGTTAATACATAAAATGAACAAACACGGACAACAAAAATAACTGAATTCTCAAAAATATTAAATATATATATATAATTCGATGGGTTGACCTCGACAAATAGGGGGCTGAGTGGACAAAAATTGTTGTATGCATCTGAAATTTTCACAAAACTTGCTTAACATATAAATATTAATTCTCCTAAAAGTATTAGTCGTTACAGCTTGTATTAATAAAACGGCAGTAATTTTAAAACCGAAGGGGTCCATTGGACCCCCCCCCCAGTAAACGAAGGGTTAATCAGTACTTACTTAAAAATACATTTCAATTTAATTGATATATCATGAGGGGAAAAATTAGGATGTCCAATTATTGAATAATTAAGTCTTGTTCTTACCATTTTGACCAAACTAGAGGCAAATCGACTGTTTAAATCTTATACACCTTATTTTAAGAAATAATAGGGAGCCCAGCACGGAACAAAATTACGAAATACAAATTTTCACAATATACATATATTGCGTATTTTGTAATCGCCACTGGTCTGCGCAAATATGCTGATAAACTCTCGCCTTGTCTGTATAATACGGTGTCCAAAAAGATGTGCCCTGAGAATCCATTGCTCTCGTTCAGAGTGATCAAAATAATAAGTCGAACACAGAATAACAAATATGTAAGGCTTTATTCGTTCTAATAGAGAGCATTGAAAGTTATGTTTTAAAAATCGACGCGCATCATCAGATAACAGATACACTGCCTCCAAATATTCGCAGCAGTTTCGGATCGTCACGGGAGCAGACTATGGGAAGTTGAGCTATCTGTACTCAGGGTTGATTGTTACAGGTAAAACTATTTATAAGAAGGACATTTAGTCAAAAGGACGAGAATTGAACTACAAGCACAATGTACCAAATGAACAATAGATTTCTTCTAACAATATTCGTTTAACCATATCAGCAATTCGACAGCAGACTGGTCAAACTGAATGTAAGGCATAGTACTGTAGGAATTACCTAGCCCCTTCCAGGGATGGGGTGCCACTATAGTGTAGATTTATATCTAAGACAATTCAATAATGAAACAACATTAAAGCACACAAGTCACTAATGAGTTTCGATTTGCAATCGACAAAGAAAACAGGTGAATAATAATGCTGGCATAGAAAATCTGCACTTGCTCAAAGAAGGAAACGCCGGAACAATGGACTTACCTATCAACCCATCAACCCCGATACTTCGCTGCGGATATTCAAGTATCAAAGTGGAGGGGTATCTCTCAAGGATCACCCTGGCACACCCTGCCTGTTCACTCCCTGAAGAAAGTTCGCAATAAAGGCAAAGTGTAGAAAATATAAATAAAACCAATTTCTCAACGGCGTTGTCATTGTTGTCGCTGCTGGTTCCTCATAATCTCGAGGAAACAACTGGGGGAATGTAGAATTTCGTGAGCAGGAGGGGGCAGTGGTACACTGAGATGAGGGTCAGTTAGGGGGCATCACTGAGTGAGTGAAAGTCCAAGCAAGCAAGCACAGTGACAGAAAATGATGGCAAGCGGGTCCAATGAGGAGTCGTTTTAGTACTAGCTGGCCGGCCGGAGGGGCAAAGAGAGGAAGCACATTTGAATTAACAGAGAAGAAAGAAGTCACAACAAACTGTGAAAACAGAAGACGCTGAAGTCAGAGTTATATAATGTATGTATATATGTATAAGTAAAATCATAATCATTGTCGTGGAAATCGGGAATCTCCTACGCGTAACACAGAATTGCAAAACACACTCAGCCAGTAATAGGCCAAGGGCAATCATCGCATTGCTTCCAATTGGTGGGAGTGAGAGTAATCTTTAGAGATGTCAGACGACATGGACGGCTGAATGGAGCCTAATCCGAACACCAACTGCCGTTGCTATCCCCATCTTCGGAGTCGCTGTGGTTTTCCAAATATTGGCGACGGTTGTACACAGCTTCGAAGATCGCCTAGATGGAGATTAGGTTCGAAAACATAAGTTAAAACTAGTCTATGGTTAATTTCAGAAGAACGACTATGTTATATTTTCGGCCTATAAAAAGTTAATACCTATAACCTACAATATACAGTATTAACCACATTTCAACTGCCCAAAACTCTCGTCTCTGTTCACCTTCAGTTGTTCCATGGTCACTGCAGCCTCACCGAAAGGTATTTAAGGCCAGATAACCCGTCTTCTCTCTGAGAACTACCACAAGCACTAACATTCTGCAGCTTCGTTTCGACTTAAATCAAAATTTCCGCTCTAGACGCACTCTTCTATTCAGTGGTGGTCACCTGCTTACTACTTATATTACACTGACCTCTTTTCATAATCTTTTAGTCTGTCCTGAGCGAAGTTTCTAACCTTCACTCTAACTAATCACACAAATATTTAGGGCCCGAACACTTCGATTCTTTTACACCCATGTCATTAATATATACACTCCTCTCTAAATAGCACACCATCTGCTTTACTTAATTCATCAAATTTCTCAGGTTTCCTGCATCGGAATTTCAAATTTCTCACTCCTAACGCAGCATCACATTCTCCAATCTTCGTTCCAATAGGTCACTCTCTCTTTCTCGTTTCCTACCTTCGTTGCTCTGGAAAAGAGCGAGTGGGTTTTTACTTTCTTTATTTTACCGAAAATCCCTCTTCCTCTCTCCCTCTCTTCTTGTTCCTCTTGAATTAACGAAATTTAAAGAGAAATAAGAGTACAAATAGGTTGGTCAACGTTTAATTCGGAGATGTTTCGCTTATACAATAAGGATCATCAGTAGGATATTTACAAATTGTTCATGAACAACACAAAACGTGACAAGTTATTCAAAAGTGGAGGGGCCAACATACAGAATTGAAAAAAACGATGTATGTACTTTTGTCCCTCCACCTTTGAATAACTTGTCATGTTTTGTGTTGTACCTGAGCAATTTGTAAATATCCTGTTGAGGATGCTTAATGTAGAAGCTAAACATGTCCAGATTAAATGTTGACCAACCTATTTGTACTTTTACTTCGTAAACTTTATAAATTTTATTTGCCCTCGTTATTTCACTCTTGTTTAAGTTTCCTCAAGAGCTTTCTCAATACGCGACTTCGGTGAAGGGTGGCTGAGGAAATCCTATGCGCAAATCATTATCCACTTTCCTAAACTAAAAACAGAGAACTGTAAGGACCTGCGTCGTTCCAGATCAACACAAATAATCTCCTTTCTTTGTAAGAATAGAATAGGCAATGCGCTAAATGAGGATATGAGGTTGAGAAAATAAACTAATGTCATCAAGCAGCGGGGAGGCTACTCACAGTACTGATTAACACACTAATATTCGTGCTGCAAACATTGTAAAATAGAGTTTAGTAAGTTTTCAAAAGTTACGTTTGCAATAAGATGATGTTCTTACACTATGGGCTTCATTTTTTTAAGAATCATAACGTTTATTGAGGTCATTAACATTTTTATCACAATGAATTGGTTTACAAAGCTGTCCTGTTGGATGGATATACCAGAGGAGAACTGGGGTGTTTACATACAGCGATAGGTGCTATTACCTGCACATCAAAATCGCGGACCGCACTGGCGGCCGGCTTGGCCCGCTCATTGCGCTGCTCTACTTTGCGTAACTGCTGTCCCTGTCGAATGGCGCTGAGCAAATCGCTTCTCGGTTCATTGATTGGACTCGGTAGGCCCCCGCCCCTACCTCCTCCGGACGGGCCACTGGCGGGCGGACGGGTGCTCGGTGCGCTGGGTCCAGGACCAGGGGGAGGTGGCGGCGGCGGAGGCGGCGGTGGTGGTGGCGGAAGGGCCCCACCTGGACTGGAAGACGGCGGACCCGGCGGAGGCGGAGGAATAGCATCCAGAGACTGGGGCGAGTAGAAACCTGGCGGCGGTGGCGGCAAGTTCTGCATACAGGCTTCCTGCACACGACAATTATCAAATCCCTCCATTTTCTAATTACTCAATACATACATACGTACAATAGTTGAGCAGTACAGTACGAACAATATTCATATAATTAACATAAATAACTGCTGTATAATAGTGATGAAATCCTTGTGAGTTTTCTATGTCTTACACCGCACCCAAAGTCATCCGCACAGAAATACTTCATTCTACCCAAGTGAACTACAGCAGCTTTGTCAAGTGATTTAGCCATTCTGACTGGCAAAGATATGATTCCGCTGAATGCGAGAATCGAAGACGAAAACTACATAATTGATCTACCAATTAGTTTTTTTATTATTGATGGTGAACATACACAGGCAGACAACACATGGAGGGGTCGTACTGATATGAACTACTAACTAAAGAGCTGGTTGATAAGGAGTACCCATTGTAAGTTGAAACCGAAAACCGCTTGCGTCTTATCGATTTTAAGCAGTAAAGCTGGCAGAGTCTATTCGTTAAATTTGGTATACATGAATCTCTGTAAAAACTAAATGGCATATAAATGGTTTCGGAATGCAGATTCCATTGAAAGTAAATTGGAATAGAATACAGTATACATGCATATAACATATACCATATACAAATAACCATAGTCCCCTTAAGACACAAATTAATTATATAAACAAAAAATGGAGTTAAATGCATTCTGTAAAACAGTGTTTAGAGAAAGTGATCTTCATTTTGACTCCACCTTCAAGACCTCGGCCCGGCGCTACAACTTGGTGCCTACGAGTAAGACCTATACTGCGCCTCTCACCGAGTCTCATCTGGGTGATATTAAACGGTTTAGCATCCCTTCTGATACATTTTGTACGCCCAAGTTAGATGTATCTGCCGGCATGGCCAATCAGAGGAATCCTTGTCTGTGCACTCGTATCTGAAGGTGTTCCGTTCCCCCGAAGAGACCCGCTGTACAACAATAACAACCGCACCACTACCGGCCACATCACCAGAGAAGAGGAGATATCTGACCCAGCTCCGAACTGGTCACTCCCTCCTCCTTTTTCTTCTTCGTTTTCCCAAACGGTTCCCGCGAAGCGCGGATATTCGCCGGGCAAGCCGACTGGTGGGTCGGTTCGCCCGATCCCCGAAGGTATCTCTCCAATTTGACGGGGTCCTCCAAGGTTTCGGGTAGGCTTGGTGAGGGCCTCAAAGGCGCATTGGTAAAGCGGAGTCTCCCGACTGCCCCAACTGCAGATGCGGCCCTCAGGACACACGACATGTGCTCCTAGACTGCCCTGCTCCGCCACCGTCCGCGTACGTCACCTCGGACCGAGTCCCTCGATGGCATGCTGGGCGAGGATGGCAGATGAGCCATTTCGTATCTCCGAGGTCGGGGCGTTGACGCCCCCCCCCCCCCGACCGGAAATGACGACAACAACAACCTGTTCGAAGTTGATGCTAGCACTATCTAGTTTCCTATTCGTTTCATCTCCACCGAAAACTAATACTAGATGTTAAAAAACGTTAGCCGTATTAGGCAAAATAGCCTCGGCTGCGGTCCAGATGCGGCCTTGTCTAGAGCGCATACCTTTTATTTTACCATATACGCAGGTTGCCTCAATAGAGTGCAAAGTTTCTCAAAGATATTATTCTCAATATTACAAAATAAGCGAGGTCAGAGAGCGGAGAGTAACACTGAGTATAACTTTAAGTAAACAAAAGGACAAATTATCATCTTAATAAGTATTATAGTAAGCTTGGCCCTCCTCTTACGAGGGTCTACTTACTTTTGCGCTACGATAGCATCTGCAACTTCCTGTATTAGAAGCCCTATTCTTTCAACCCCCCCTTCTACATCATATCTTTTTTGTATGTCATCCTCTACTCTCACTTCCACTGTAGTACCTTCGTTCTCCAGATCACATGCTCTCCCCTCGGAGGTTCGTTGTCCACTTTTCTGGCACGTAACCTATTCATTTCAAAATATCTCTTCACCACTTCCACTTGCAACAGTCTACTTGACACCATACAACTTCGTACGAAGATAAAAGTGACAACATTAGAAGAATCACTGAAGGTAAAGTTTAGAGAAACGTGGAAGGTAGGCCGAGAAGAGCCTAGAAGGATGGATGATTAGTTTGAAAGATTTCAGTGGATAGATACAAGTGAATTCGTGAGATGATGTGAATAAAGGGGCAGTTGGAGGAGGAAGACATACTTATGCGTGTACCCGCAGTCATTCAGACTAAGTGGGCCTGACCTCAGTGAAGGCAAGGCCCGTTTTCGCAACCACGCCCACTACACATTTGAGGCTACGTATCAGCAAGATCCGCACACCACCCATCACCAACTCTGCTCGGGAGGAGGGAAGACCATCAACACCCTAGAGCTGTGCCGGGCGAAAGAGATATGCCTCTACCAACTGAGCGCGGGCCATTCTTGACTACCTACCTCGCCCGGATCCTTCCCGGGGATGACAGTATGTGTGCCCCGGTGTCAAACGGAAGACGACACTATCCAGCTCTTTCTCCTGAACTGCCGCGCCATAGCCGGACCAAGATCCGCTCACCTCAGCCAGGACCCAAGTCTGGCGCTTCTGCACGGGAGCCCTCTTTGGGTTAAGGACTTTCTCCTCGCCGGTAAAACCAACCAAAATGAAAACGTAAATGCCAAAAATAAGTTGAGTTTCCGGTGTGGGGAAGGTGACGTCCTCCGCCATTTTATCAACCACACTTGGCATGCTCACTGTCTATGCGAGAGAGAGAGAGAGAGAGAGAGAAAGGAAGTGCATGCTATCCCAATACTTTATAGGGTCACTGATCTTTTCTATCCAAGTTGTTTCTTTCAAACCTATGGATTCACGACCAGCACAGTATGAAGAGGAAAGTAGTGGATATATTTAGAAACTAAGTAAGTGGCTAACGGATGATCCCTATCTTTTGAATAAGAAAGCCACAATATGCCTTCTTCATATTGACTAATAACGTGTATGTATCCCAGTACTAAGCTGGCAGTCGACCACTCTCACCAAGTCTGCGCTGGGTGATGAGGACATCATGACCTGAGATGGCGGTGGTGGAGGTGGTGGCGGCGGCGGTGGTGGTGAATTCCGCAAGTAATTGGCGTGGTTGTTTGGCAAAGCCATATACTGGTTGGTATCGTCGAAGTTGTAACTCGGCTGCGATTCTCCTCCGCCTGTGAAGCAGAAGAGGGTGTAAATTTTAAAGAAATCATGCAAAAAAACAACTATAAAACGAAATGTCTTAGGCAAAGACATTAAGCATGATAAACTAGAAATGCGCTTATAATATGTAGATTTACACAATGGAAACAGAAGTATTCACTGTACCTGAACGAAAGCAATTGATTCGCGAAAATTTTGTGTATCTCTATTTTACTTTATTTTAATACACAGCAGCCTTGGCTAACAACCTTAGTTGTTCCCATTTTTACAATTACTAGGCTACTTGAAAACTCGAAGAAAATAAGAAGCGCCATTGCTACACAAATAAATATTTAACGTTGGAGAAAACCTTTTCTGTACAATGCCTCCTTTATAGCAAGCTGAGGCTGTCACGAGCGGCACAAACAACTGAGAACATCGAGCTTGCTATAAAGGAGGCATTGTACATAAAATGTCTTCGTTATCTGATCTCTAATGCTCTCTATATATACTACTACTGTAACTTGTCCTACAATTTGCAATAACAAAGCTTATTTACAGTTTCGGCACATTTTAAACTAAAATATTTAATTATTATTAATCAAACATAATTTAAAATAAATTATAATCCAACGTTAACCTATACATCGGAGCTACAATACGCAGTTCACATGTCAAATAAAGTAGAGCTCTCCGAAAGGCTGGTTTCCCACGTTAATATAAGAAATCGTCATTGAACAGTAGTAGATATCCTACAGTATATACAGTTAGGTAGTTAAAATTAAATGAAAGTTTTACACTACTAATTATTTCTGGGAGAAAGCAGTCTATTTATATTTATGTAGTACAGTATGATTACAGCATTTCCGGTAAGTGCGTTTCCGCTAAAAGGGTTTCTGGTAAGTGGGTTGCCACCTTCACTGGCGGATCCAGAGGGTGGCGCTGAGACACCTTCCCCTCCCCCTAATTTTCACAGCTGCCCTTTTAAGCTCCTTTTTTCATTTGCCCATTTTATGTGTGCCCTTTCTTGTACTCCTTTTTCACTGCTCCTTTGCATGTACCATTTTCAGTCAGACATAGATTAAAATAAATAAATTCTGAAGCAATCCAATGAAATATTAAAGATTTCGCTGAAAATTGCATTTCTATTTTCCCATACTTCATAGAAATGCATCATCTTTGATGTAGGTCAATGCTTTCATCAAAATTGCAGAAACTTACTGGCCCTTCCTAATTAAGGTGCATTAAATATTGTCTTAACAATAAATGAAAACTGCAATGAGTCA
>JAUYWV010113907.1:0-12292 GCA_032274565.1 Nematoplana nigrocapitula
GCCTTGCAGCCCACCAGCGGGCATGCAGGCCTAACCTCTCAGCATAGCAGTCATCATCGACTCCGATGGACAGCCGAAGAGAAGTTAGAGGCAGTGATGACAATACGAGTTGACACAAACAATCGGTAAGCTCTTTTAGTCATCAAAATAACAGCTCTGTGATCGGCAATTATATTCTACAAAAGTGAGAGGCCCATCGCTTAACAACTATAAGATATTTTTATTTGTGGGGATAGCCAAGGCTCAGTTCGATGATGATACGCATCGCCAGAAAATTTAGCGATATTCGAGAATCGAAAAGTAGATAAAAGACTCACCTGAACGTTATATATCTCCAGTGAATTTCCTTCGTTCAGCAAATGAATTGTTTCATCCGAAGGCTGCCATACAGTAAGCAATGCAGCTGTAAGGAAGGAAACAATGGAAAGTGCTATGCAATCGTTGGTGGTGAGAATTGACGTGGGAACCCACGACTGAAAAATATTGGCTCAATAAATGCAGGCTGTCCATGAGGATATGGTGATTTCCTCTCTCGAGTGCCATTTAGGTTGTTTACCAGTGTAAATAGAAGTTGTACTATGTATATGGCTAGGTAACTTCGCGCGTATGCTCAAGCCAACTATACTCCATAGTGAGGAGCCGAGACCCATGCCAATCACAACTACTTTGGACAGGCTCCTCCCTAACATTTGAATCCGTCTTCGCTAGACATTTAAGTCAGTGTGTCTTGGCCTCTGCCTCCTCGCATTTTCAACAGCGTTTAATCGTCAAAACCTGCCTTCTCATTCTTTAGTAGTTAACCACACTCTAATGTAACGATTTCAGCTGTGAAATACCACATTATGTTTGTCGGACTTTCTTTAATCTGTTCTAATGCACTGTTCCCATGTGATTGCTTAGCATCGGGGTGTATCGTTTTACTCTGCCTCTAAACCAACTTGTGGTGATATCCACCTAATGGTTATCCTGGTCTGCAGGTCTTCGTGGCCGCAGTCATCTTCTAATTCTGGCTCTCTATTATTGGCCACAATGAACTCGCTAACTCCTGCTAGTTGGAGAGCAAATACAGTAAACAAAGTCGAAGTTAGTCATACTCACTACACTTTTGATCGACATCATGTGGGTGCAAACCATTCACCTTCACACGCATTAATGGGGTAACCTAGATAAGAAAGAGTATCATATTATAAAATAGAGCGACCAAATCAAAACTGTTCGGACCATTCGCGCGTATACCTGGCGAACTCGAACCTGATCTTTTAGAGCCTCTTCAACTTGGCAGCGACGGTAGTCCTCCAGCATGCGCCGTTGGACGTTTGTAAGGGCAGCTTCAAGTGACTCTGGATCTGCAGAAGATTCTAGAGCGTCAGCTAGATCCTCGCCGCTTGCCAATTCTTCAACACTGTTTGCGTTCAACGACGAATCACTCTTCCCTACAAGTGCCACAAACAATACTCGTATGGAAATCTTATTATATAGTCTTAGGATAAAACTATACAATGTTAAAAGCTCAGTTTATAGTAATGTATATGCTGTTTAGAGGAAATCGAATAAATGAGTTTGTTTTTATATACTTTAAGCAACAATATGGATGGTTGTAGAATGACCCAAAAGTGCAACCAGTGGTCGAAAATGATGAGGTGAGGTCATGATTGAAGAGGCAGCGAATGGAAAGAATAGGTTAGTGATGGATAAGGTGTGGGTGTGGTCCAGAGAAAACTCACCTCAGCAGAGACAACAAAGAGAGGGAAGGGAACAGTAACAATTTGGTGATATAAGATACCAGAAGGTAACGGGTTAATTAGGTAGCGAAGGGAAGAAAAGACCCAGTTGGAGGGATCTGGGAGAAGTAGTCAGAATGACAGGTATAGAAGAATGTCCCTCGGAAGAAATAGCCTTAGTACCGGCAGTCTCACTATGGGGAAGCGTAGGAGAACATGTATTCCGGCCGGAACTATTGGTGGAATGCAGGAGGGACGAGAAAGGCGAAGAGAAGAGAAGAATGGATACGGTGAAGGAAGTTTGTGAGAGGAGCGATATTGAAGCATGGACATACGGATCAGTAAAGGACAGCATGAAAGGAGGGTCGGGTATTTTGGTGAAAAGGGAAACGTAATCTAAGAAGAAGCCATCACAGCAAGGGACAGGGGTTATTCTATGTGAGCGGAACTCACAGTAATCGAAAGACCGCTGGAGATAATTGCAGCAGAGGAAGACTGGAGAAATACCACTATATTTTCTGATTCTAGAGCGGGAATTGAGAAGTTGACAGGAGCAGAGGAAAATCAAAACAAAGAAAAAGGAAATAAGATCTGGAGTAGGCTGGAGGTAATCACAGTTAAGATGACAAGAAGGTATCGTTCCAATGGATACCAGCACCATATGGCATCGAAAAAATGATAGAGCGGATTCATCAAGACAGGGACTAAAAAAGGGCGAAAGGGACGATTAACCAGAAAATAAAGGAGAAACGCAGGAAGAAGTAACAGGGAGTACACTTAAGAAAAACCATGGAGAACGCTAAGCAGGGAAGAAGAGATGATGCTGGCACAAATGCGAAAGGAGCACTGGTATGCACGTACAGGAAGAAGGTAGGGAAAGTGGAGGACGACATTTAGGTAGGTGTAATGAAGAGAAAGCGGACCTGGATCACATGATAGATGCCCTACCCTGTTGCCAGTGAGACTGAAGGTTTTTGGAAGAAGGTAGAGAAAGTAGAGGACGACATTTGGGTAGGTGTAACGAAGAGAAAGC
This sequence comes from Nematoplana nigrocapitula, assembly GCA_032274565.1. Taxonomy (NCBI): domain Eukaryota; kingdom Metazoa; phylum Platyhelminthes; order Proseriata; family Nematoplanidae; genus Nematoplana; species Nematoplana nigrocapitula. The sequence goes on from JAUYWV010113907.1 coordinate 2,755, forward strand.
GGACCTGGATCACATGACAGATGCGCTACACTGTTGCCAGTGAGACTGAAGGCTTTTGGTCCAAATCCTAGCGAATAGTCAAATACAGATCCTTAGGGAACGTAACCTAAACTCAAGAGATACAGGCAAGAGAAAATCCTTCGCAAAGGAAGAGCAGTAGATCAATTAAAGTTTGTAGAGTTAAAAATGATAAACTCATGTCAACAATTTTAAACCCATGATGTAACTATCTGAAAACACGAAAGACCACATTTTTAAAGACTTTTGCCATTTTACACTAACTCTTTCTTTGGTGCGAACTTCCTCGTCTACTCAGCTTCTCCATCACTCGCTCCACCGCAGTTTCCTGGTAGGCTGCGTACGATCGACTCGCCGCTCTCTCGGCACGTTCGCCGCGGAACACGCGACCACCACTGCCCAAAGTTTCCATGTACAGAAGAGGATAGCGTCGCTGAAAGGGGCAGATTAGATCAAGGAAATGTTTTTAAATATTTATAAATTCAACCAGTTACCACAGTGATTTCTGAATATAAAAACGGATATAGCGCTCGGGTACGTCAATCGTCTGCTATACCACGGTCGTCATGTATGCTTGTGTTAGTCCGCCTGCCTACATGCAGATGAATAATTCTCTGAATTTGAGCATGACTAAGTAAATTCCCTGGCACTTGGATTAAATCGACTGGAACACCGCTAAAAATCATCATAACAGTGATCTTTGAGTAACACGTGCTGGAAAGAATCAAAATAACATTCAAATGTCCCCTGATCAACCTAACTACACATCATTCACCACCGTTGAAATCTGGTAGAGACAAGTAAAACGGAAGTAGAACTGTAACTTTCAAAGTTGTTAAATAGAGCAAAATCATGTGAAAACCCGATATACTGTATAATGTACATATCTGCAAAATCGTGGCAAAACACTCACTACCACAACTACTCGCAAACACTGGACCGAGCCGCCGTCGGGGTACAAACTCGCCAGAGGCACCGGAAAAGGGTGCGGGTGACGTTGATAGCCCAATCGCGCACCAGCTGTGGCCAACCTGGTGGAGTTGCCTTGGATACGCAGGCCCGGTCCCGCAGTGACAACGGGTGGACTGATAGGCTCGGGACAACCATTAAGTTCTGCCCCGCAGGTGACTAGCTTGCTGCCCACCCGAATGTGACCGTTGAAGATCTGGCGTTGGAGGAGCGGATCAAGGAAACCCGGAAGATGGTACCAGCCGTCAGTCAGATCCATCTAACGAATAAACAGATAAAAATGGAGGAGAATTGTCTTAGATCACTCCATGAAATATGTTTGAAAATTAAATAGCTTAGAAAGTCCTATAGGTTTCATTCACTTCACAGAGATCTAACGAGATTAAAATAAAAATATTTTTAACAAAGTTCAGTAGAGGACAAGATACTGAAATTGAACTTTATTTATGTTAATAGTTTCGAATGAACTGACCAGACAGTTCTGCAAAATAATGAGGATCAGTGTAGGAGCGGTTTACATGATCTTAAAAAATCAATTGATGTTAAGTATTGTAGTCATACACATCAGGAAATTGTGGTGTTCTCAGTAATCGAAGCAGAGAAGCTTTTTTCTAGGAAGTTTAAAAGTTTATATAAAGTCCAAATGCAGCCGGTGTTTCATTTTTTATTGTTGTAACGAGTAAAATAGTAGAGATGACGATGTGAATAGAAAGCCATTTTTGTAGGTGCACCCACGGCCACTCAGGTTAAGATGATAATATTGTAATGTAGTTTAAAGCATTTGATAGCTTGTCTGATATTTGAATTTATTTGCTGTTTTCAGTACCAATATCTTAAGATAAGCCCAGTTATAGCTAATAATTCTAAGTTGATAAAAGTGCGCATATTTATCAAAATGAATGTTGACTTGGTTGATTACTACAGTTGAGTCTACACTTTCATTATACCTAATGTCTCTGTGAAAGCATAAATCAAGTGGTGCTCCTGGCGGACTAGAAAGGAGTAATAAAATTCGAGCGCATACGCTTTCTCCTCTCTGATCAGTACACCATAAAACATCATTCTTTTCTACAATATAGAGCCGGTTTACAGACCTGATTACCCCACAAATGACAAATGACAATGCAAAGTCAAACATGATTTTATGGGTATACATTTTGTTTCACATTTCAGTTATTTCTACTAAAAGTTATAAAACGGCAGTAGAAAAGTAGGTCAAAAATTGTTCAAACTGCTTTCAAAGTACAGTAATATATAAATTAAAAAAAATACAATTTAAATAATCGTTAAATATGAAAGTACGTGTCACAAACAGTGCCATATAAATAAATGGTTTTAACAATCAATAAACAAAACCCACAAGATACACACCTGCCAGACACCGGCACTGTTTTTTTCTAGATGACCCACGGCTAACACAAGACGTTTCACGGGAGTATCGTCATGTTCCAGTATTCGTTTAAATGCAGATCTGCAATGAGCATAATTGCAGTTAAGAGGCTTTATTTAAAAATATAATAATTATGATTAATAAATCAGTTTCGGAGGAGAAATTATTTGAATAACAATATCAATTATTTCCATTACATTGGGGGAATGCTCTAGATGAAAGATCGTACACCGCACCGTTCGGTATGTATCAAAGCTGTAGGACTGGTACTGTAGAGTCAACTGAAGTAGTATAAAATTGGTCGTATCTAACCCAGGCAACGACCCCGTTTACCTTAACAACCAATCAGAGCGGAGTGCGTCATAAGTAGGTCAAGGTTATGTGTAAGGCATGTGCTAAAGTCATGTGGAAATATTAAAGGCACGTGAAAATTCCCCAAGGTTAGTGGAATTTTCCAAGGTCGGCGGAAACCCCCCCCCCTTAAAATAGATTTGTGAAATCCGATGACGTCAGTGCCGTAAAGGAAAAAATGGTATCCTTAAGAAACTATTGGTTGAATTCGAACAGATTATAGTATGAAGTGTATACATTGTTATTGATGAGTTAAATGGAATACCGTAAAGAAAATAATGGTTTCTTTAATGACATTATCTTGAGATTTCCACGTGATTTTAGCACATGACTTACACATGACCTACTTATGACGTACTACGCTCTGATTGCCTTACAAAAATAGATGACCTTGACGCACTCTCCTCTGATAGGTAAACTAGGTCGTTGCCTGGGCTAGACACGACCAAACTTATACTAACTGAACCGAAATATGCCAATGTAGACTAGATTAGAGGGGTATATAGATTTTATATCTTACTTTACTGCATAATTTTGAGGCTGGATATGCATTCAGAACTGCAGTAAATATCAGCACACGATCTCACTGTAAGGTAAACGGGGCGACCTTGTCTGTTCTACGTGAATTTGACTGGTATCAATTAAAATCATTATGATATGGATGCGTTTTCCCTATCCCATCAGGCTGGCCCCTGATAGAAAAACGTAGGTTAGAATTACCCGACCCCTTCCGGAGGATGTGGGGGAAGCGCGCGACCGCCGACTCCTAGTAAAAGGGCAAATCCCCACGGCCGTCTCCAAAGGTCTATAAGGCCAACCGTCTCGCCAAAGAAGACAAGGCGGAGAACCGAAGAAGAGCGACAAGAAAGAAGCATATGAGAAAGGTCCTGCTGGGCTTCTCCGAAGGAAGGGCAAGAGGGGGAATTGGATTGATCAATCCGGTGAAATAGGATTCAAGGAGGGTGGAGTGCCCGTTGCAGCGAAGGCGCAAAAGCTCGCAACGGGAAGAACGGGGAGGGAGAATCTCATACGGAGAAGTATTTGGAATCTGTGGTCTATCAGTTTGTTGCAAAGAGTAGACCGTCAGGGGGAAAGGAGAGTGGCGGATGAAAGAGGAAGAGTGAGAGATTGGAGCGTTGAAAGGAGAGGTGGCGCCGGTCTTGGGTAAGGAGTCGGCCCTGTCATTGCACGAAGGGATGAGTACCCCGGAATCCATTGAAGGTTCACCGTTACACCCATGCCGTTGAGGCGTTTGAGGGAGGGCCAGATAGAGTGGAGGTTGGAAGTGAAAAGGAACGGCCCCGAGTTCAGAAGGGATAGGAATGAGAGATAGTAAGAGGGGAGTCTGATGGAGGTGAACCAGTAGATGTTTATGTGCCCAACCGCCCAGGTTAGGGCCGCGCGAATGGCTGAGATCTCTGCGGTGAAGCTGAAGCAATGCTCTCCTGCCGGGAGTGAGATCATCGCTCGTATAATCTGACAAGAGTATGATAGCAGAGTTGATCTCTAACTGAAAGGTTCAGTGGGTAGCTAATGGTTGTCAATTGCAATATAACATCGCCAATTATCCACCCGATATGACTACACTAAAGAAGTCGGTTAATTTTTCTTGCCCCCTGAAATCACATCCTAACTAAGCCCTGTAAGTGTATACCTTAATTTACTATGGGCCAGATATATCTTTAAAGTCAGTGCAACTCTCCGACACCGCTGAGGATGAGAGCGAAACAATGGAACTAACGAAGCGAACGAAAGTCTGTATAGTTAGCAGACAGGCGTCAACCTAAAGAGCTATAGTTGGAGGGCTAATGCCTCTCCAACAGTACTGCGCACTATGTCAACCATTGGTGGTCGTCAACTGGAGACACTCAGAAGCTAGTAGTTACACAGGGGACTGAGTGAATTGGTAGCTAGGGAAATCAGTCATGCTGGAAGTTTTTCGTAAAGTGCGAGTAATCAAGGTGAGTTTCACTAGATATTGGACTTCTCATACTGTATGTTTTCAACAATACTCCATTTCAGGTATTTTCACAGTTAAGTTTTACTCAATAAACCTCTTACTTCAAAATTAACTTATGTACACACTTCCCTTTCATCACAACTAACTCATCGACACACTTGCTTCTGCCACTGCTTACTAACTTCACTAACATGCCGACCTGAACCACTTCCAGCTCACTCGCCTCTTCTTCTTTGTCGCCAGGAAATCTTTTTCTTCCTCTCTTGACAGTCAGCCCACCTTTCTTCGAACAAGTTTCGGTCTTCAGCTTTCGCGTCACATATACAATTTCATTTTTAATAACGATTTAATCAGTGGAAAAACTGAAAAGGTCTGCGAATTGCCTACATGGTAAATCTAGTCTTGTTTCTATTGCTAAAAGGGTGAATATGACAATAAAACACCGTCATTAAAGTATTAATAATATATGAAGTGGCGAGGAGGATTATTGTTGCAACAATCCGTAGCCACACATACAGTAAATCATTGACCAACTGGACCAATGCAGCAACAGAATTGTTCTTAACAACAATGTCTATACCAAGCGTTTAGATGTTATAGTATTTTTTAGTAAGCATTAAACAGTATTTATTCGCTTGCTCTCCATCTCGTCGTGTTAAACTGGTGGTAGAGTTAGTTTGAGTGTCATTGTATTGATCTGGTCAAAACTTTTCACACAAACACAAATACCCAAGGTGAGAGGGAAAGAGAACAAGAATTTTATTCTAGGTAAACAAACAAAAAGTTCTCCAGTCTAATGGAATCATAAATGTGTACACGGTTTAAGTGGGGAAAAATTCAACGCCTTTTATATTGGGTGGTTTCCAGTCTGTGCGATGCTAACAAAACATGTGAGACATAGTAGATAAGCAGCAGCATGTCCTCCTGTGCACTCCAGACCATATCCAAGGAGGACCGGCGGGATATCCGGTTCGATGAAATAGACTGCAGCCTTCCCGTGTTCGCCAAACTGAACCGGATGGCGCAAGAAGGTGGGCGTCTGGCCTTCCTCGTTTTCCTACGGAACCAGCACTCCTCGAATCAAGTGCCCGACTGGCTGGCTCAACCCGAAATCCATAAGGTGCTGCGCCGGTTGAAAGTTCGGGGAGCAATCAATGAGGAAATGTGGCAAGTGCTCTATCCGATCAACAAACGGCAAGTTCGTATGGAGAATTTCAGCCTGTCACTACTCGGACTCCTAGTCAAGCATGCTTCTCAACTGCGAAAGCCCTATCCAAATGGCTGGATTGGGCCGCCCCGTGATACGGATATGAGCAGTGGTGCTATGTTTCTCAGATTCCAGGTAGGCATAGCGAATTGTAACAAAATCGTAAATATGTATGTATTTGAGGGCAATCACATTAGGTCAAGTCCGTAACACTAACTTTTTTTATGTACTCTTTCCCATACTATATAATTACAGAATTACCTAAAAGATCACTATTAGATTACCTCTATTGTACTCCGTTCGTTCAATTAGTTTAAACCATTTATCACCGAAAGTATGGCAGTAACTCGGAGTTTTTGTCTTTCTCAATTGGTGCACGTAAAAACAATAAAAGAGCGCACAATTGTTTCTAGATTAGTTTTTATAATTAAGAAGACATTCGGTGTACAGCGAGGATATCAAATATAACATATCATTTCTCTTCATTAGTCCCGTAAACAATATATGTTGAGAAAGCATAATGTTTTTGTAAATACTGCTTCAACAGTTATTTTATATTCTGCCCATGCACTGCCTTATACGCTACTTGAACTATTTTTTTTTTTAAAATCGAAAAATGTATACTGTAGTTGAATTTAAACACAAAACGTTACTATTCTGTTATAAATGGTGTAACTGATTAGCTGTTTCACCTAATCAATCTGCATCATCAGATTAATTAAATTAGCAAATTGCGCCAAAGTTTTGTACAGATAAGTAGTGAGAGTAAAACACAAATTAATATAATTTCAGCTAAATGAGGATTTGACGTTATTGGTAACAGAAGAGCTGAGGGAAAGGCTGTGTGAGATGTTTAATACAAAAACTTGATCGATTTACATAAGAAGACTTAAAATTCCAAGTTTACAAGAGCACGAACAAGGCAATGTTTTATTAGAAATTACTGATGAAGTGGAGTGCTCCTGAATGTAAACAAAAAAGTTGATGTGTAGGTTTTATCAGTACAGTAGCACCAGTAACTACTCACAGAGCAAGTAAATTTATATGTGATCACGAGGAACTGTCTGACGAGAAATATAATTCAAAATTATAAAGAGGAAGAAAACAACTAAAACAGGAAAGTCTATGTGTTTTAAAAATAGATCTAATTCTAATTTAAATTTATTTGAAGCAGTATATTTCGGCAAGGATTATTTCACGTATAACGAACATTAGGTAAATAGAAAGAGCCTGGGGTGTGGAAACACAATGTTCATGTCTGAATCGTTATATATAAGAACTCAGCACAAATGAGCAACGATATACATACAGTATATATACTGTACTACGACAAAACCTTTAACAAGTAGTCTTTTTCAAACTGTCGATCATCTTTCCCCACAGAAGAACTCAACCGGATTGTATGGGTTCTTGACGATTGCAGTCTATATCCATATTGAATCTATCTGGATTTTACCGCGATATATGAACAGAAAAAGCATGATTCAATGTTCTGAATGTCGTCTACTCTGAAGAAACATGGGAATAAAATATTCGTATGAACGCTGAAAACAAGTTTAATTAATAGCCATATATTTACGATAAATAGGGTTTAAAAAATTAAATTTGAAAATTAAACTATAGAATTTTCGAGAACAAAAACGATGACTTCGTATTACAAAAACTGAAGAGAAAAATTATAACACGAATAAAGTTGTTGAGAGATGGCAAAACTTTCACGTGCTCTGAAAAACGAGTTTTCCAATTTTTCAGCAAATTCTACTCTCAGGAGAGGAAAATGTGTAAACTATATTAAAATCAAAGCACAGATCACCTGATCTTTAAGAGAATGAAAACGAGCAGTGCATGAAGACTGAATTTCATGTAACATCTTTTTATAAGCAATCCCGTGTATGTAAATCATGGCAATTCTGCAAAAAGATCTGCCTTCTTTCTTCCAAACTTGGACATTGCTTTTAAACGTTGTTCATAGAGGAAATTTTAACCATAAAAATTGTCGCATTTCATTAATATTTCTCTCGCAAAATACGGGGCTCTTTTATCTATTTATTATGAGCATACATTTACGAATGTGAGACCATAGAAATATAAGAATATCCTTTGTTATAGTTCTATGGGCGAGACCAGAGCCACGTTAATTTTCAGACTAAATGAGATCCGATAGAGCTCGAGCATTTCTTAGCTACTTGCTTGTTGTAGCAAGAGTATTTGCTCTATTCGCTTCACATTATATAAAATTATCTGTATCTTTACCAGGGTGTTCGTCGAGAAATGGCATCACTGACCACTCTGCCCGAAGACACTTATCACTACCTCGTACGCGAGATGCGGCGAAGTTTGGTCCACTTCGGCGGCGATAGTATCAAGCGGTTGTTACGCCACAAACACCGGGAGAGCGTGTCAGCTGAGGAGGCCAGACAAGAGTTGCATAACTTTCGCGAATGGCATCGACGGGAGGAAGACATAGCGGACTGTGAGGAAGCGGTCCAGTCGGCCAAAGAGAGTCGATCGGCGGACATTCCTGTGCTACAGAGGCGCATTCTGCCAAGGAACAATCTCCCCGCGGTAAAGTCTGCCCCCGCGCCACGGGGAGACAAAGGGGCCGGTCAAAGACAGCAGCTCACCTCACCCAATGCCAAGAACCGTTGGGCCGATTTAAAATTCGGTAGGTAGAACTTGCGAAAAGCGCTATGAATGCAGTCGTCCGGCAGAACGACGGAACGCACATAGCAGTCTGTTCTCTCCATAGAAATCGGATTCCGCGGCACAGCTATTTTAATTAAAATAGCTGTGTCGCGGAATCCGATTTCTATGGTTCTCTCACAGTGTATATAGACACGCGTTGACCATAAAAAGACAAAACTGCGATAGCACGACAACCGTTCACTGCTATCCACTCATCCATGTATACTGTACAGCCTTCTACCAGCGGTAGGTTGCATAAAACTTTATTAGCTATTAAATTATTAGCTTACATTTTATTAGCTGATAAATTATTATAGCTTATATTTTATTAGCTGATAAATTATTATAGCTTATATTTTATTAGCTGATACATCAGTAGTTCAAATAATTTATTAGCTACGAGTGTCGTTGTATAAAAGACTTTTAAAAATAGTTACATTAGCTAATGAAAACAATGAGCAATTCGCTAATACATTATTATATTTGTTAAAAGACTCTTTTTATTGTAAACTTGTGCCGATATGGACGACGTTAGTAGCAGCAGTGATGAATAAATTCGACGTAAACGAGTGTTCAAAGAACGCATTAACGTCCACCATGATGGTGACAAAGATAACAGAGAAAGATTCCGTGGACATGACGACTTCCTTTTAGAAAGGATCAACGGGGAACTCAAGCACGATACTAATTGAAACCACGCCCTTTCACCTCAACAGCACAGCCTTTGGCTATCCAAAGATACCAACAATGCATTCCTTGATAACCAGATAGGGAATATTAAATGATGTTTTGCAGGTGCTCTTTGGCTGTCCTTGGCGCTGTTATAATAACAGTTACATTGCCATGGAGTATTTAACCCTATCCTACCCGGGCTATTTGACGCACTCAGGCACCGGGGGGGGGGGGGCGAATCGGCCTGCGCCTTATAATTCGTTCCGCGGTTTAGATAGAGCCTTGA
>JAUYWV010113929.1:0-20948 GCA_032274565.1 Nematoplana nigrocapitula
GTAGACATACTGTATTTGGCAAAATTTGACTGGTGATAGACATTCTGTTTTGTGTTTTTTACTTTATAAAAAACACAAATTTACTCCGTCTTCCTTTTATAGTATATTTTATTATATTATATAAACGCAAAAATATTTGTGTTATATTGTTTGTAAATATACAGTATATTGATATATGTTTCCTGTTCATTTTGGCCACATTGATATAAGTGCCCTTTTCAACTTTGCCCCCCAATCGAAAATTACCTGTGTATAGTTAGTTGATGGAGAAATAAGCTGAGCAGTTGACACAGGTTGTTATTGGTCAGGCAGAACACCCAATCAGAATAGAGCTAAATAGGAAGCATGATCAGTGATATATAGGGTCAGTACGTAGCAACAAAGGCATATAATTAACACAAGGTTATTTAGTTTTAGATTCTGGCTTGCCTTAGAATTCGTTAATGTTCTTGAATTTGGATAAACTATGTATCATCAATTTTCATCGCCAGAGTTATATCTCCACTTACTCTTCATTCTGTTCACATCGCCATTCACCAATGAAACTGACATGAAATTTGGTAAGTACCTACCTACCATAATAATTGAACTCATAAGTAAATTCTCTGCTTATATTGTGTGTAATTCTTCGAATTAAGGAGCAGTCATACCGCTGTAAAGCAGAAATTATTTTATTTCTGTACCAGGCATTTTTTCTAAAGTTAATCGACACATTTCAGTTTCAGTTTCACGGAAAGTAGACTGGGCGCATTCCAGACTGAATGCAGACAGTTCAGTTATCTTTTCCACCCAAGGGCTATACTAAAATATCAAGACGGTCAACTCGCTTTTAGTGTTAGTTTAGTCACCAGACCGATTATTTATCCACAATAAAAATAGCTATAGACGATAGAAATAAACGTTCATCATATTGATACTTAATCAAAATGTGAGAGGAATCGATTGGTCTCACATAAAATTCTTTATGAACTGAAAATGGAAAATAGTAATTTGGAGGCAACCCAAAATGACGCGAACATGGAGTGACGGAACACATAGAACTCGTCCACCAGGACAACTGTGACAAAAACAAGCGATGTGCCGGGCACGAGTTTGCTCGCCGCAGTACTAATAAGGCCGATGAAGTGAGGTGCAGCATATTTGAAGATGGACCGAACAAGAGCTATAGGCAATACACTATAGTTGAAATTCCTCGTCGTCCAAGATCAGACGCAATACACGAATACAATAAAGGCGACGACAGGCGATTTTCAGTTGACATCAATGTATTGATTGCTGCCTGTCCTAAATACTCCTTTTAACCGTTAAGTAATCCTTTGATGCTCTCGAATAATTTCTATCTTTAACAAAGGTCATCCATAATATATGAAATGATGTGAACAAATCAGATGCTTTTAAAAAAATCACATTTAAATGACTCTAAACACTACATACTGTTTAAGAATGCAATATATTTCCCCTAGGTCACTCTTATCTATGTGTGTGTGTGTGTGCGTGCATGGGACAACTGCAGCCATATTTGTGGACGAGGAGAGACCCGATATTGCGATAGCCGCGGCCAAAGCGGTATCCACGATCAATGCGGACGGCAGTGTATTGCCCAGCTACACCATTGTACCGCACTTCCTCAATGTTACCAACACTAATCGATTCAGCCTTGTTCAAACCGGTGAGTCCTCGTCCATTCCTCCAGGCAGACCAAGTCTCTTATAGAGACGCGAGGATGCTTGAATACCTGTCTGCTTCCTTTAATTATGTTCATACAAAGTTTTAACTAAAACTATATTATCGAATTTTTTGGAAAATACCTCTAATAAAAGTTTGGCGAACTTTAAAAATCCAGCCAAACATTATTTTTTTCAGCATTGCTACATGCAATACTACTATGAGTAGTGTAATATTATGTAAAAATAAAAATGGAAACATTATCAGAATTCACAGTCTAAGATTATAAGCACATAATCGAAAGTACTAATTATTATATAACATAAAAATATTTGGGCATCAATGTTCAAGATTTATATTATCGGTTGAAAAATCACAAATTGTGGTCTAACTAAAAGTAGTTAACCAACTCACGGCTGGTCTCGAACCCCCAATCTTCTCCTTAGGAGGCGGACGCCTTATCCATTAAGCTGCGTCATTCTAAAACAACTATACAGACAAACAGACGCTCTATAGAGAAGCATCTAAAAACCGGATATGTAAATCTCGTTTGTACAGGGTAATTCAGAAAAAACGTCCATAATTATAATCTTCTTCTACAGTGTCATTTTTTGACTATATATATATAAAAATATATATCAAATGAAAGCCCAGAATCTCCTTTTCTGATAACACAAATTTGAATGTTTTGAAATTCAAATAATTTTATTTATTTCGATAATATTAGAACATTTGAAATTAAAATATCGAATAACAATCTATCAAAATATTTTTATTTCATAGAACAAATAACAAAAATGAAGAAATAGAAATAACTGCATTGAAACAAAATTTTGTTAAGCTTAATAACAAAACTCATTCTTGACCCCGCTATTCATCCCGAGTTAGCCTCTTGCCTTCCTTAGCAACGACACTTTGGCAAAACGAACTCGCCCAAACAGGTGGAGGTTGGTTATTCGACTTGTTTTCGAGTGTGATATGGTTTAAAATTGGCACGTCTTAAAATTCTTCATGCTGAACTTTGGGAAATTCACATTTCTTGGGCTGCTGTCCGTGATGGTTGGCCCTTTGTATCCTTTACCAAATTAACAACACGCTGCGTATTCACTTCGTTGCGAGCTGGTAAAAGTCTACCTGAACCTTGTCTCCTGGTAATCGTTCCAGTAGCGTTGATGCGCTCTAAACAACGTTGTACGATTTTCCTTAATGTGTCAAAGGGTGTAGTTGAGATTTCCACATTATCACTGTTATGCAAATATCTTGTAATCTGCTGTACAGTACAGTCTTGATGCAAACCGTGCATTGTTTTAATTGCTTACCAAATAAAATTTCTTACTGCTTTTTTCGGCATACTGTATATTTCAAATGTTCTAATATTATCAAAATCAATCAAATTATTTGAATTTCAAAACATTCAAATTTGCGTTAGCAGAAAAATGAGATTCTGGGCTTTCATTTGATATATATATTTTTTATATATAGTCAAAAAATGAGACTGTAGAAGAAGATTAACACTATGGACGTTTTTTCTGAATCACCCTGTATAGTAAAAGACAAAAGCCTGGCCTAAGTATAAAATTAAATCAATTTCATATAGTTCCACCTTTTGTTCCACGTGTACTGCTGTAACATGCTAGAATACTCCTAAAAAATGTTTAAAGATTGGTGAAAATGTGTTCACTTTTTAGACGGATATTAGCATAATTTAAATGAAAATGCGATACTATCAAAGCGTTTAAGTAAAATATACAGTACCTTCCGCGAAATTGTCAAATTTTTATTGTGGATAAATAATCAACCCCTTGGTTAAACTATCACCTAAAGTGTAGTTGTCCTTGATTGGAGGAATCTATAAAATGAATGTACACAGAATACACTCAAATTCTCGGAATTAGCGTCCAATTTTTGGTACTATCTTAAGGAGACGAATACCTACCTACCTTTACACCTAAGGATTCGAAATTGTCTTTGCATCTTAACATATAAATAACAGCTTTAAAATGGTCATGAACCAACGCGACGGGTGCATCTGTACACAAATTTATAACATTTTCTGACCCCTATTCGCACCTTATACTGTATATGGTACGAAATAGGGATCTTTTAAAATAACTTTTCGCACCCTTGATATACGTATCCACACCTGGTTTTAACCAAATTTAGTCGAAATTTTGCACTGTCTCAAACTGTTTGTCGACTCAGGATGACTTCCAATGAAAAATCTGAAAAAACAAAAAAAATCGGTTGGTTAGATTTTGAGAAATCGATATTTATTGATTTCAGATTATCGATTTTTAGCAAATTTCAAAATATTTTGAAAGAAAAATCGCACAGTCCCAAATGAACTAGTAAACACACAATTGCTACATAGAATCTGTGTATTTCTATGCTATTTGCAATCTGTACTATTTAATGTATATCAATCTGTGTATTTCTATGCTATTTGCAGTCTGTGCTATTTGCAGTCTGTGCTATTTAATGTATTTTGAAATTTGCTAAAAATCTATATTCTTAAATCAATAAATATCGATGTCTAAAAAACTACACCACCGATACTTTTTATTTTTTACATTTCATCTCAAGGAGGTATCGCGAGTTTAATGACACCGAATTTGGGACGGTGCAATTTTTCTTTCAAAATATTTTTGAAATTTGCTAAAAATCGATAATTTGAAGAAAAAATATTGATTTCTCAAAAACTACACCATTTTAGTTTTTTCAGATTTTTTCATTGGAAGGCATCCTGAGTCGACTGACAAACAGTTTTGGACTGTGCAATTTTTTCGACTAAATCTTGTAAAAACCAGGTGTGTACATGCCTTCCAGCGTCGTCTATTCGGTCGTTTTGAGTTTACCGTGTTGATATTCAAAGGACATTAACAGTGACCAAGTATTTTAAAAAAATAGAAGTATACTGTACATTATAGAATACTCAAACTACTTTGTGTCCGTTCATTTGGATTTCTCCTTTGGTAGGGGTATACAGGAGTGTATAAATCGTGTTCCTTTTATTTCCACTAGTTGCAGTTTTCGGAAAGATCGATTGATGCAAGGTCACCGTGGAATTTTCCTTTACTTGGATACTGTTGTTTACGTACAACTTCCACTTGCCCTCGATAAGGTTCCGCTTCGTGATTGTCATGTTGATGAGATATTCCGGGCTAGTTCGCTCCCCATCAGAAATGGTCATTTTACAGCTGTCCTTGTTGGTGTTGACTCCCGAATTCTGATACCTACCCAGGTATAACCACGCAAAAATAAATGATAAATAATGGAAATACGAGTAAAGAATTGACATTAGGGAAACGAATTCTCAGAATTAATCGAAAAGTCAAACATATCCCAAACATTTAATTCATCGCCATCACGTGCCGAGTGGATACATCGTGCACCTTCTCAAACATTTTGTCATTTGGACAATATTTCTATTCCAGTGAAGTATATTGTCTATAAACTAGCTAATAAAGTAACTAAATATTATTGTCTCTACCGATAGGGAAATTATGATCTGTCTAACCAGTATTATGATTTGTTACTGACTAGGTGAGCCACAATAAATTTTACCCCATACAATGCTCTTGCCAATTTGCATTGTCAACTGATGCTTTCTTAGAGGATATTTCATTTGGATAGAAGCTTCAACTCATATTGAATTTCCGCATGATGTGAGAGCATTTAGGTGTATGTGGCTGTACTGTACTGTTATGCTGGGATGGGATGAGGTCAGGCGGCAACCCCGTCAGGGGAGCCGGAGATACGAGGCCAACGCCACAGGATCATCCGTCAGCACCGACAAACTCGCGTTGACACGGACCTAGGTGAGCAGAGCACACCTCAAGCAAGTGCTCCAGGATCTGCTCATCCTCTCCAAAATGCGGACAAAGTGGAATCATCTCCAGATTAAAACGGAAACGTCGCTATAACAACCTAGAGTGCCCGCAATCAGCGTCTCAACTTGTTTTTTCAGTCTGTCGGGATAGGCCCGGCGGCCTGGGCGTAGTTGAGTACACTAAGCGAGTACGCTCATTGAACGGGGTCATGGAACGAGGGCATTGCCGGGAAAGGGTCCTGCGATCCATCATAGATCTACGGGTCACTCACAGCACATTGGCTTTCCTGTCAGCGGCCTCATTTCCACGAAGTCCGCAGTAACTGTGAGATCTATTGTAGGAAAACGGTGCCCTCTACACGCATCAAGGACAATCTAACTGTACCAAATTCTTGGTTGCAGAAAGACGTCTCTGGAATGACTTTCGATTTGCCGAAATTGGACAGTAAACCGATTCGTGCCTTATAATTCGTGCAGTATCAATCATAGAATGCTCATTCGTGATCACGGTTCTCATGGTCAAGTTGAAAGGATTACATATTCCAACTAAACATTATACGAAAGATGAATCATCAACAAGCACACCACAAACACGGACGTGGTGGCGATCGAGGTCGAGGACGAATTGTGACTATTGTGACACCGAGGAAATCCCGGAGCACCTGATCGTGTTCTGCCAACAGTGGACTGGCCAAAGTATTACATGCTTTTGGGGCCCAAACATTGGGCCGGGGATCCTCGGAGCGAACCAACTTGCCGCAGAGATCTTCTTAGAAAGGTTCGAGGCCCGTAAGCTTCGCCTGAGGGTCTCGCAGGCATAACGCCTGGCAGCAGGAGGAAGAATAAGTGCTGCAAGTGACCGAGTGGCAAATGAGGACAGGAAGATAATCGTGAAATGTTTTGAAGATACAGTTGGTCTTCAGCTATCAAGACCTAAAGGTCAGGAAGAATTGTCTGACTCTCAGAATCTACAATTGATTCGTGGTATGAATATTCATTCTTCGCATTGTACTTCAAGTCGTGGACGACAACACCAAGGATAAGTGTACATTCTGGAACCGTCCAATTCACCAGTTTATTTCACCAAGTTTAGCGGTAACAAGACAACTTAGGCTGATTTCTTTTGTTAAGTTTGATAAATGGCATAAAAATCTAAAATGAATATTATTCTGAATTGAATATATCCTAATTGGCATAATGAAAACTTTCAATATTAACTTTGTCAATTATGAAAAGAAAACTCATTAAATGAAAATGCGTTCCGTTAACCTGAATCTCATTCGCGATAAGAAAATATGACGAGAGTTAAGTTGAATGTGATAAGACAGAGAGTTTCCCAAAATTAAGTGTCGGTATGTCTGTCTGTGTGTGTTTTAGTGATATCCTCCTAGACCATCAACCAGAAAGAGCTGGCATTTTGGGTAAACACCTTTTGAATGGTGCGGCTGGGCATGACTGTGTTTTTTATTTTTATCCGTATGGGTGTTACAGGTTCGTAAATTGTATACCTGTTTTTGGTATACGATCTTCATGAAATATTACTATGCAAGCTCTGTGATTCTTGTGTCGGTCGGTCGGTCGAGTAACTTTTAAACGCGTCGGCTGATTGGTCAGTTTGCCGTTGACAAACTGTCATCTCGCGCATGCAACGCTGAAGAGTGTAACTTGCGTAACTTTCAATAAGGCGCTTTGTGCTGTGCAGCGTGTACAGCAGCTGCGGCGGCAAAGGCTCCGGCAGTGTGGCGGCGATGGATGCGCAGCTTGGTGTGTCAGGCTTGCCACTTTCATACGAGGCAGTCTGTCTCCGATGCCTACTTACTCTTGATTATATAAAATTAGTTAGATTTCTAATTCCAATTTACAAATATTCCCAAATGTCAGTTATTCATAACAACACTTGCACGCGTAGCTGCAACGGGCTACTGGTGAAATATTGTGGAGATAAAATCACCTTACGTCGCTATTAACTCACCACTGAACAGTCATATTGCATTTCCCATTATTGATGTATTGATTGATTTGTTTAAACGCACTATGCGGAAAAACTACAAAGTTACATTTCTAATTCGGACCAAATGTGCGACATTTATGCATAACTTTATTTTAAAACATACTGCAAAATACAGAGCAATCGATGATTAATAAATACAAAGAATCAGTCATTTTCAAATTATTGTTTAAAATTTATTGATTATTTTTTAATTCATGAATATAGAAGCACACTGGAAATTGAACTACATTGAAATTATAAAGTTAACATAGTGATTGTACTTCGCAACAAAATTTAAAAAAAAACCAACTAATGGCTCCCAGTCACGGGCTGCCAAGTGAATGAGAGTGCATCAAAACGAAAATCAACACAGCGCATTGTTCGCCATAAAAGCAACTGCGACAATATCGCGCGAACGCGACTGCGAAACCCCGCATAGCGCACTGCCTGTTGTCAAACAAACGCTGCAAGAATGCCTCAAGACCGCACCAATGAAACACTCACGCAGCGCGCTGTCCGTCATTAAACAAACACTATGGGAGTCACAGGTTCCGTTTGTTAGAGTATCTTCAGACACTTTTAAGACTGACGAATCTTTGTTATTTTATACTTGTTATTGATATGCTGTCTGCAATGCTTCCATGGAAATGGGGACAGTATTGGATTTGAACATTTACTGCAGGTAAATAATATTTCTTTGGTTACATTCCGAGCTAGCCGACGCGTTTGATATTCTTTTAAATACGGCCTGTTACACTCCTCCCTACCTCCGTAGGAGCTATACAATGCGGTAACCGTATTCTCGTATGGGCCCAATCACATGAGTAGACGACAGAAGAGTGCCACCTATCGCGCGAAAATCGTTTAGAGAGAGGTAAAGTGGGTCACTTGTCTAGTAGAAGTTGACCTTACCTCTTCAGCAGCTACAGTATTAAATCTTCTCATCATCTAAAGAGTCTACTCCAGTCTTGGTGATCAGACTAATGATATTACAGTCCAATGGCACTGCTCGACTGACATTGTTCTACAGAAACCAGCAGTGCCATTTTTCACCAACCGCGAAGAAGCGATTAGGCAGAATTGTCAATCTTGATGGCCTTATTGGCAGGTACTAACGAGGGTCTGATTTCTGTCAATCTCAATAGGAACTCCAGGTGGTGAGGTTAGGTTGTGTGGGGGACACTGAATTCCAGTATGGGTAGTTGTCATAAGAAATCGGGAAGTGGAACAGATTAATAGTTTTTTATAAAAGAAAAACAAGAAAAATAGTTTTAATGCAATATAATTATTTCACCATTTCTTGATATAGAGCCACACGTAACTGAAAAATTCATAAACATATGTGCTTAAGCTATTTAGTGTCTTCCTGGTCTTTTTTGCACTGATTATCATACTTTTATTTCATCGATGATCCTTGAATTAAAGCCTCTAAAATGATTCTATTCAACTCTTCCATACATATACTCAAGTTTTGTCGAGAATAATAAAACCAGAGATGAATGGAATAAGTGCATGAAAATTATCCCATCAATGTACGTTGGGTAATAATGCACGCCATAAACTAGGTCTTTGGACTTGGCGAATCTCGCAAGATATGATATTCAGTAAATCCCAATCCAACAATGACTAGCTGGTATACGCCTAACAATTGCTAAAACGTCTCTTATAGATAGCTGACCCACTTTTTATTCCAGGCGGGAATCTAGGAACATGCTTTATATGACGGAAACTAAATAAACGACATTACATGTAGCTATCTGGCTAAAACTACTCTTTATAGAGTGAAAAACAGCTACATAGGCACATCGGTTGTGTTTCTACCTAAATACACATAAATAGACAATACAAATTGCGAACTCACAAAAACAATATTGAAGATTTTTACACAATATCATATTATGTCAGGAAAGCGGAAAGTATTGTCTAAACAATAACAGTTGCGGAATTTATATATCATTAAGATGTATAAGGTGCCAGCTCGATCTGCTCTTGAAGCCTCTGGCTTCCAATTGTATTTTTACAATAATAAAATTATTATTATTATTATTATTAAAAGAATTCTATTGAGAAACGATTTAGATAGACAATAATTTTGCATTGCACGTGGCATTTTTCTTGCAATTGTCTTGGTAAAATTAAAATTTGCGCGCGCGCAATCATTGTTCAATATGTTCACACAATTTTATGTCCACTGAAAGAGTAAAACATTATATGAAAGATAGCAGTTGCCGAATTCTTTATCACTCACTGATTTCAAATGGGAGACTCCTCAATTTTATTGAAATTTTCATTACTTTACAAAATGCGGGTCATTAATCGTAAATACTATATCTATGTGCAAAAATACGTCGGATTATGGAATAAAAAGTAGCCATTTATTCAACTCGTCGGTGTCAGCGTGTTTATGCAAATTTTCAGAAACACTGTTCCAGTAGTTTCGGAGGAGTATCGAAACGAACATATATGTATATAGCAAACAATCAGACACGACATGAATTCAAATATCCTCGTCGTTCAAATACTGATCAGACTGGGAGCAAAAAAATACCAAGACAATTGTAAGAAAAATGTTATGTGCAATGCAAAACTAATGAAACAAACTCGTTTCTAAATAACTTTCTTTCAATGATATATAAATTCCGCAAGTGCTATTGTTCAGAGAATACTTGTTATAAATTGTTTTCAAACTTGAAAAGAACGTGTATAGAGCCAGTTGACAAATTTTCCATTGTTACTATTCCCATTTTTTCCGTGCTTTTGTCCTTATAAATATTGATCAAATAGGTTTGACCTCACTATTTTTTATATTTTTGGTAGTCTGTTTATTTGTTATATCAACAGCTTCCCATGTCAAATACATCTGAACAAGAGTTAATATTTTGACAATTAGATTGCAATAAATAAAACTAATGTGACAGCTGATACGCCTGGATTGGTGGAGCGGTTTCTATACTGGATATAGATATTCTGGATTTATTTCGCTTTTCTGTCCTTGTCAATCTATCTCTTTCGCTGCGTCTAACCTTCTCTAACATCAGTTCTTAACCTTAACCCTAGTTTACTTTAACGACATTTACCTTTACACTGGCCAAAAGTCTCAATTTTTATCAAAATTCACTTTAATTCAAAAGCACAAAAAACCACTAGGCTACAGTGTATATGTGCAAAACCATTGCTTAATTATGTGATTGTATATTTGGAAAACATACAAAAATAAGCTAGTACAAAATTTATATTGAGAGAAAATGCACGACACATCCACAAAACGTAGTGCACAATAAGAATTGTTTCGTAATGGCTTTTTCTTTTTGTGAGACAACCTGGGAAATGGGTGGTTCTTTTGGCAAGGGTCACCCTCATATCACTTTCCAAAGAAAGTATGATCCTTTACTTTGTTTTATTTCAATTTCCAACCGTCTTAAAGGCGCCTATTTACAGAAATACGTTGTAACTAATGGCATGAGTATCACCCGAGACATTTTAGCGATAGGAGGATAGCCTTCCATTTGGCGACACAAAAATGTTGAGCGCGTTGTTCCATGTCGTTGTATTCACACCACCAATCATGGTGGATCCATGGACACCGCACCGTGTGCGTCGAGGCACTGGAGGTTTACGCATGTGCCCACGAGAGAGTGACCAAGTGAGGCGACGGTTAGACTCAGATGTTTTAAATACTCCGTAGTAATACAACATGTCAGACTGTAATCATAACAGCGCTATAAGGACGGTCAAACAACAGGTGTCTCTGGGTCTCAGTGGTGATGCGAATACACGCGCTACGGGACATCTTGGTTAAGCTTGGGCATATGTGTGGTCTTCTGTGAAAGTTGGAGCTTTTTGGTTAAATTGCGACCACCCTTCTTAGGCGCATAATGCCGTAGAAAGTTTTGGTATAGCTTGGGTGAGGGCTGGTGACTATATCGCTTATGTATATGTAAATCACGCAGGTTCATCTGGGTGATATTAAACGGATTAGAGGTTTTTGAGACACTATTTATGCCGAAATTAGGTGTCTTGAATAATAACGACAACAGCAACATGAGTAGGAGTATGTCTATCAATTTTAGATCGGTACCAAATAAAAATTCAGTTTCCTTCTCACTTTTGCTGCTGTTTTGTAGATATTTATTTTTCAGTTTTGGCTTTACAAAATATAAAAAAATTCTACTTAAAATTGAAAATTTTGGTTCACAGACTAAGTCGACTATGTCTGTAAGGTCTTGTTCTTTGATAGCCCGTTTTTCTCATTAGAAATAGGACAATGATGAAAAATCTACGAGTATATCCTATTGAAATTCGTAAGAATGATGACATTGATCTTCTTACTAGCAGTGGTGAGGATGTGTAAGATAACAAAAAGATTAGAGAATTAAGCTAGAAGGTTCGGGGTAGAAATCTGTACTTAAAAGTGCAAAGTAATGGTGAAGAGGAGAGGCGCCTTAGAGCATTTTACTGTACTGTACCAGTAAATGATGAAGATCTAGGGCAGGTTGGAAAGTTTTAGTATCAGTGTGACACAATAACGGAAGAGGCAACGAGCGAGACAGAAGTTAAAAGCGAAACTGGAGTGGCAACGAACGCATTAGCAAAGCGGGGGAAAATTTGGATAGCAAGAAAAGTAAAGCCGAAAACTAAGATCAAGTTGATGAAAGCGATGATCATGAAAATACTAATGTACGGGTGTGTAAATTGGACAGTGACTGATAAGATCTGGAAGAGTGTGGATGCTTTTGAAATGAAATGCAACCGCCAGTTACTGGGTATTTCATGGACAGAAAGAATGACTAATGATTATGTTTGGGAGGTAAGTTATAACAGTTTGTGATGGTGTAAGACCAGAAGGACTGATGCAAGCAATAATGAGGAGAAAACTGGCGTTCTTGGTCACCAGATGAGGCGAGATGTAATGACGAAAACCCTTTTGCAAGGAGTTTGGGATGTTAAACGACACCCATAAGGAAGTACCTATGCGAACATGGTTTGATGACATCAAAGAATGGACAGCGGAAAGTGGACTGAAGATGCTGTACCATCGAGTAACAGACAGAGATGGTTAGAGAAAGACACAAAAATGTTATAGAACTCACCTGATCTTGCCATTTAGCAAGTGAACCGCTGCAAATCGGTGTCCGGTGAGCATTTTGTTATTTGTCTCGTCATACAGAACACCATATTTGGGCAGTTGAGTTACCTCGAAGGTGAGTTTCTTTTCCGGCGTGTCAACATCCACTGGATTGATTATGTCACGCGTGAACACCAACTCTTCGTCCCGTGCCACTTCGATTTTCGAAACTTTCAGGCTGGGTGTCTGATTGTCTACAGCCTTGACTAGAACCACTAGTGTACGATTTGGGTAGCGTGTACCGAATTTGTCCTTCACTGTGTAGCCCATTACTACTCGACGGTCCCTGTATCCGATATCTTTGAGCGGTGGAACATAGACAATATCTTCGGAATTGATCTGCTCTTGGGTAAATGTTTGCACTGTGGAGATCTCCGCATCTTTGGAATTCTTTATCTTAGAAGTCAGCGTTGTATCGCCCGAGTAATCGTTGCCCTCTAGACTCTTCAAACTGATAAATCGACCAGCGTCGTCAGTAGTGTCGGAATCCTCGAAACGCGGAAAGGTGGTCACCTGGTAGTGAATATTAGAGGGGTCCAGTGCAAAATTGTTAAAGAACAGGTGAGTTCGAGTCAAGCGAACGTGTGAAGCGGTTTCGCGTGCTTGAAACAGCACATTGGTGTCCATTTTTTCCTCTAGATAGTTCTTTGGTTTTGGCTTTATCTGGATGGCTATGTAAGAGGTTCGAAAATCGATTCTACCGATTTGTTTGAGTCCGATCGTCTCCAGGGTTTGCCTGCGGTTGTCGTTTACGTAACAGACAACACCCTCATGCAGCTCGCGTAGGGTGAGTCGGCGAATTGGCTGGTTAGGTGGACTGGGGAGGCGATAGTCTGGCGAACCTCGGACAAAGAAGCCGACTTTAGGGTCGAGCTTGACAGCAAATTCGAGTGTGGCGCAATCTTTGTCCAAGAAATCGAGCATCGATGTTTCAATCAGCATTGCAGCGGTCAGACATACAAAGCTCTTTTCGACAATCTGCAGTCTAACTTCAGGTTTGAGAACACTGACTCTTGCCTTCTCGTATAGGCGGACAACGTGAACGGGTAGTTCAAAATTCGTATCCGCTCCCTCGTAGGTCGCCTTGAATTTGAGTTGATCATTCTGAGAAAGTTTACCGCTATGATGATACATCAGTCGCTCTTTTACAATCGCTTCTACACCGATCTTTTCCTGCGGGTATTGTATCAGCGAATGGTCTCCCAGAAACATACTGCCGATGTTTTCATCCAATGGTAGAAATCGATAGATCACTTTGTCCTCTTGGAAAGAGCCAACCACCTGGATATTGTGTTTCATTATGACGCTGATGGACGACGTGTATGTCAGCAGGGGCATCGTAAAGAACTGATATCGACGGTTGTCCGGCAGGAAGGTGTTAATGCGGAGTACCACCTCGTCACTCCAACCCAAATGTGAATCGACAACACGCAGACGGATGGCGAACGATTTCCATTCGGCCGCATTAACGTCGTTGAGCTGGAAGGCGATCAGACCTTCTCGAAGGTCGTACATAGTGAAACTGCTCACAAATCGTGTCGAGTCACGCAGATTGACGAAATGGGCTTCTACCGGACCTGCGATTTGGCTAATGTTGACCACGAGAAAGCGATTCTTCGATTCATCTTTGTCGACCGTGATACAATCGAGTGGGATCTTAGACAGTGTTCCACCGTAGTTGGTCACATTGATATGGCGGAATATGCGTACCTTTGGCCGCATGTTTGGCTTTGAGATGAGAATCTTCACCCGAATATAGTGACCCTCTTGGGCAGTTATCAGCCCCGTGGTTCGGCTGACAATTCGAATCGTGATTGGGATAAAATCATAATCGGGACTGCCCGATTGTCGATGCATGTACCGATATCCCATTAGCAAGGCCTCTTGACAGTCGTTTTCGAAGTCGTGCACGACCGTCTTATTGAAGGTCACCAACCGGCCTATCATTGGCCAGCGACGCATCGCGATCCATGGACCTTTCTCGTACTTTTCTAGTTTTCGCATCCCGTTGTATGACAGGGTGCAACTCTCCGTGGTTGGGTTGTACTTGATCTGGAGCACTTCTGGGTTGATCGGCGAGGAGACCCCCTTCCACGTCTTCACTGTTAGGTTCATTTTGTTCTGCACAAGGCGCGAACTAGCATCCAGATTGATCAGCACTTTGAGATTGACTGTCTGGACGATTGAGTGATTCTGACGGAAGTAGTAAACATAAAGCTTCACTGTGTCCGTTTGAGAAAGCGGTGACCCTTCGTGACGATAAACCACATCGCCCGGTTGGAAGTTACAATTGAATTTCTATAAAGAAAAGAAAAGATAAATACGTGTCTGCATATAATTTACAATTCCGAAACTTCCACATAAAAAATCGATTTCAGATAAACCATTGAAATCAGACGGCACTCAAACAAACGTCCATATCTAGAAATGCTGTGCAAGATAAAGTCATCGTACCGAACTTGACCATCTCTGTGACTCTGAAGAAGGATGGTTCAAAACTGTTTTACTAATGCTTACACTACAAGTAAAAAAGCTGTTTGTCTAAGAAATCAAACTTGCATTTCCATAAAGCAAAACTCTTAAAGGAGTGTTGTGGCGTTTCCAATCTGGCAGTCGAATTAAATTGACTGCACCAGTGACTAAATTTACTAACTTGAAAAATAGTATTTCAATGAAATGTTCGCAATTTCTCCAAAGTCGCGATTAGCGACGTGTGTTATGTTAAACGATTATCGATTAATGATTTGTTGGTTGACGTTGAACTACATAGTTTCAGAGTGGTGAGCCACATTCTGTTGTGTTAAAGAAATTGATTTATATTCATAAAAAGTTACAAGAACCAAAAGGGAAAAGATGAGTAAAACCTAAATATGAACCTCATAGTTCCCAGATTTTGGACACTGGCAGGTGGGAATCGCAGTCCCAACGTGTGTACTATGCATGGTTTTGTTTAAAAAGACTGTTAACTAAAATGCACTATTTGTCGCTTCTAGACGTGTCGACGATGATAAATAAACCGACCAGTAAACACTTGTCATTTTAAATTATGATATTTTATAATGAACGAAATGAAATATCCCGCTCTTAAATCCCTACTTCGCCTGTTTTTGAGCGTGGAAAGCTAATCAGTACTATGAATTTTACAAAAGAAGGCTCATGAAAAAGTTTTTCTCCGAGCTATTTGTTAGAAAGATCATTCAAGTACCACTCTCTGACATTTTTTAATCTAAATAACCATATTAATGGATACGTAGTAAGCTTACTCGCAATACGTTTTTCTGTATTCCGTTAAGCGGTATCATTTGTATAATGATGGTAAAATTTGGCATAGGAAAAACCGCTAGTTCCCATGGGCAGTGTTTTAAAATTGTTTAAAAAACAATATTGTTTATCTAAATATTTTGTTAGCTAATAGTTATTTATACAACTAGTGCATAATTTGCATCTTTATTGCATTCATTCTACGGGCTCGTGCTTTTATTTAATCGAGTTGAATGCAAAATGATGCATATTATGCACAAGTTGTTTAGAGAATTATATTTTTACTAACAATAATCGCAATAGGTACTATATGATTTCAATGTAGTATACCTACCAACATGTAGTATACCAGTTGGGATATTTTACTTCTGTATGAAAGTCTGTTAAAAAGTAGGTACTATTCCTAATGGGTCCCTGCAACTTCAATGAAAGACCCCATTCCCCGTGTTCTTCAGCACAAGACTGGACGACCTGAGATGTACGGATTTTATTTAACAATGTCCATGAGTCTAACTTTATTGGCTATTCGAAATTTCAGAGATATCGCTGATTTCTCAATCTATACTCATATAGCTTACGTCCTACTCCTACGGCGAACTTTCAGAACATTGATAATTCTTCAATCTCAACTGATGGATGAATTTCCTTCCTTCCGTATAAGAGAAGTTCTTTGTGAAATGCTCCGTTTTAAACTAACCGACTTTAATAAAATTAAGAAGTTATTCGGTGCTTTTATTGGCTGACTGACTGACTGCCTGTGACTAGAGTCAGTGGTTTGCAGTCGGAAAACAAACAATTTTGTTTATATACAGTATACTGTATATTTAACTCACCGGTTTATTGGGTAATATATTTTGAGCTCATCTTTCAAATGTATAAAATGTGACACAATCTATTTTACTAGTCATATCAATAGTTCAATGCTGATGCAACAGGTATACAGGTACATACTGTACATTAACACTAGCTGACAATATCCCCGGTCTTACTTTGCAGATCAGGTAACTACTGCTTAGTCTGGTTGACGGTAGCCTGCAGGCGATGAGTGGATAAAATAACAAAAGGAAGTGTCTCTTCGGAGTTTATCAGATGGTGTTTATGTTGGTTTTACTATTTGATTACGTGTCCACATAGACTGGGGTACTTGGCCGTTCGTCATCCATTTGTTGTTATAAAACTTTTATTGAAAGTCTGTATAAGCTATTTGTACAGGTACCACCTATAACTGCAAAATAGAGCTGTATGGAATCTCAAATGGTCATCAGGCGACAGAGCAAGTTGTAAATATGAGTGAATCTTTGACCTGTACCTCTGTTCTCATACTATGGAGAGTCTGAATTATTGACACAATGAGGGAAGTTTTAATGCTCGTTCTACTTAATAAAAATAAAAATTTCAAACGGCACTTTGTTTAAATTGCAACTATTACTGTTATATTTATGATTTTAGATGTGTCATGGTAGACAAACAGGCAGGCAGACATTGAATCATCTTTGCATCTATATAAAAGGGTTTGTCTGTCGCATCATTAGACTTACCAGTTCTCGTTATATTATTGATTTCATTTGTAATATTTGCGAGAA
The DNA here is from genome assembly GCA_032274565.1 of Nematoplana nigrocapitula. Taxonomy (NCBI): domain Eukaryota; kingdom Metazoa; phylum Platyhelminthes; order Proseriata; family Nematoplanidae; genus Nematoplana; species Nematoplana nigrocapitula. Next base: position 17,454 of record JAUYWV010113929.1, read on the forward strand.
GCAATGCACATTTTAAAACCGATACGTTTCTGACTGTCACCATAGCTAATGAAGAAATTTTCTTTTCTCAATATTTTTATTTATTCAGATTTACCTTTATTATTCACTGACTACGACTGTCTACGACACTGTTTTCTTAGCTGAACCTTACGTTGTGAAACATGTCGAAAAGAAAACACACTCAATGCTTTAAATTTGTTTGTTTTGCAATGCGCTGCGTCTTAAAACTCAGACAACTTCAAGATACAGTTTCTCTTATTAAAGTAATTAAAGATTTAAACTCTAAACCATTATTATAGCGGTGTGGTGATGTTAAACATGCAGTACAACTTTAATCATTTTTTATATTTATAATTATTTTTAGTTTGACTTCTGTTTCGCGTTTTCTGTCTTTTTTGCTCACCTCCTATAAATCAATAAAAAATATTTAAGAAACAAACAAGTCAATCAATAAATTAAATAATAATAAAAAACGAATTTAGGTAAAAAACGAATTAAATAAATAAATTGAAACTAATTTCTTCATATTTATGTTTATTAAGTAAAATCATTGTTTAAGTAAAATGGCAACTGTGTTTTATGCTTTATAGTTCTGATTCTTTATTAACAGTCAGGTGTCAAATGTAATAGAATTTTATTCTCCTATTGACACATTTGCTCTTGGTTCGTTTGTTAAATGCTTTTCTTTTGTTAAAATTAATATGCACACCGTGTCTGTTGGCCAAGTGCCTAAATAAAATAATGTTATGTTATTGATTTGTGTTATTTCCAATAATCTAACAACGTGTAGATTCATGGGTTCAGACAGACATCAAGATGATATAAATTTATTCTGCATTTTGTTAAAAATGACAACTCGCATAAATGTATGCCAGTTTTGCGGCATATTTTTCAACTAGATGCACACAATTAATAGGAGATCAAATTGACACGCCGTCTGCACCAGAAGCTCTGAAAACCGGAGTCTTCAAGAATGTACTGCGATACATACAATGTAGGTCTGAGCACGAATAAATCAAAGATTTTATGGAATTCAGGTGTACTGTCGGTAGCCTTGCGGACAATCACAGATAATGGTTCTTGCATACTTAAAATATTGAGAATACACGCGCGCACCTTTCTGCGCACATTTCCGACTGAGTGCACGGAAAAGAATATAGTTGACTGCACCACCGCAGACGACCGAGACCCTGTGACGGTGTAGTCATCTCATAACCCTCCTAATAGTCTCCATATCAGCTAGCAGCAGTAGTAACTGCTTGCGCTGCTGAGTAGTAGGTTATCATTACGTTTAAGGTCCATTTTGAGTAGTCTTGTTATAAGGACCTGAAGAAGCTTCACTTAAAGGTGGCCGTATCGATTCTACTGATCACTCGGGTGTCGGAATGAAGCAATGCTTGAGGCTCCATTTATATCTGATAGCTCTAAAAATTTCGCAAACTGAAACACGACTTATGCCATTGGTGACTGCCTGATAAAACCATGAATTCTAGAAGCAATGTAGACGGTGCTTGGAAAACAGCAGTCAAGCAAGTTGAGGGCAACTTTTAAAAGTCGGATCACTGATATGAGTGATATTATTCTAGTGCAAGTAGTGCCTGCAGTGAGGAGTAGTCCAGTGTATCGTTGCAACCATAGAAATATAATATATCTATGGTTGCAACTCAACCAGTCAACAGATGTTGCCTTGTGTGACCAACTGCTTGTTTGCGTTCTTTATCTCGACGAAGAAATCATTAAAGAAGTGTACTCGTTTTCGCAGTCATTGGTCACTACCACTCGTGGAAAAGATGTGTTAACTAAATTGAGAAACACTTGTTGGACTGGGTGCAGAAGGTGCTAGATCTATTACCGACTGCACACCAAATTTTAAGCTCTATATGTAAAGAATGTCACCCCTTGCGTCAACTTTGTTCACTATATGCCTACTTTATGCTCTGCCGATGAAGTCTCTCCCGACTGGTTTACTAAGTGCTGGCGTGCTTTCTACAACTTCGAGAGAAAATAACCATGTTTTGAGGAAAGAGTACTGCGAAGGAAAAGCGTTTTCACTGAAAGATGAAGAATGATTAGTCCATAAAGAAAGTTGCTTATTTGGCCGATTTTTCTTTGAAGATAATTCTCTGAACCTTTATATATTTCAAACGGATCGGGATAAAAGTGGCAGAATACAGTACATGAGTAAAATTCCTCTTTTAGTGTAAAGAGGTCAGGATGATGACATAACTTTGTTCCCTCAAATGACGACTCCCCATAATTGAATACAAGATGTTTGGGATCAAATTTCTTGAATAAATTCTCAGTAGTAGGATTTACGCAGCCTCTAGCCCAGCAACGACCTAGTGTACCTTAGCAACGGCTCTCGTCCAATCATATTAAAGTAGGTCAAGGTCATTGCTTAACAACGAAAGTAGGTCATCCAATCAGAGCGTAGTACGTCATAACTAGGTCAAGGTCCAGTTCACTGCAAGGTCATCACGTGCTGTAGTCACATGATGTTCTCAAGGTCACATGATCTCGTTGTCATGACAACACCCAGTCAGAGCGTAGTGCGTCATAGTTGTCATGACAACCACGTGATCTCAAGGTCGACCCCCCGGGGACCCCCCCTGGACACCCCCCTGGATGCCCCCGTGGGAAAATTTTCAAAAATCGATAATTCATCGGCGAGTCATATCATCCAGCATATCATTCGAAAGGTATTGACGAGACAAATCGATTGGTACCATCAGATCCGACATCTGATCAGTGTTTATCAATTTTTGATTGATTAATCAATAAATTCCAAAATACTAATTTTTATATCTCCGAATCATATCATCCAACTTATCGTGCGAAAGGTATTGACGAGACAAATCAATTGGTACCATCAGATCCGAAATCTGATCAGCACTTATTGATTTTTTCGATCGACTATAGTTCGAAGTTTATTCAGTGTTTACGTACAGTGTCATGCAGTTTAATTAAAGTGCCGTAAAGAAAATGACGGTTTCATTCAGGAGACTCGGGCAGGGTGGTCAGATACTATAGTACAAAGATTCATCAGATCCAGTGTTTATTGATTTTTTCGATCGACTATAGTACGAAGTTTATTCAGTATTAACGTGCAGTGCCGTAAAGAAAATGGCGGTTTCCTTAATGAGACTCGGCGTCATATCATTCGAGAGGTATTGATTTTTCGATCGATTCTATTCACAGACTATAGTTCGAAGTTTATTCAGCGTTAACGTGCAGTGCCGTCCAGTTTAATAAAAGTGCCGTACAGCAAATGTCAATTTCTGTAAGGAGACTCAAGCAGAGTGGTCACATATGTGAAATTCGTTCAGCGATTATATTCACAGACTATAGTCCGACTGTGTTAACGTGCAGTGCCGTGCAGTTTAATCGAAGTGCCGCACAGTAAATCAAGATAGCAGTGACTCCCCTCTAGTGCAAAATTTCGTCCACCAGGCACACAGCAGTATGACTCAGCATTTCCCTTCCCCTCTCCAGTTT
>JAUYWV010113930.1:0-12290 GCA_032274565.1 Nematoplana nigrocapitula
TTCCAAATTAAACACTGCTTTAAAGCATGTGTTTGGCGAAGAGTGATCAGTCCTGGACGGTGCGAAAACAACAACAATAACCAACGACCCAGAAATCACGTAGCTTGCTTAATAATATAGATAGATCGCACTTACACAAGAATGCCTCGAATGACCTTACACATATCTTGGACTGCACACATGATTACCGAGCTGCATTATGGCAATATGCTAAACGATTCTGAGACAATTAAAATGAAAAGGCTGAAAATTTCAGGGCACTGCATCAGACACCCAGAAGAAGTGGCATCGGGACTAGTGTGTTATGGGACAGTCATTATTCTACAGTATTTCCCTTCGTCTGCACCATTACAAAATACAGTTAACTGAACTAACGGCTTCCAGAATTTGGAATAAGCAAGCAGTCAGTATGATCTGAATTAGTTAGGACCGAAATCACCCAATGTAATCACTATCACTGATATCATTTTTGCTAAACTTTTATTGAATAAAAGAGTTCTAAATATAGAGTAATCGAAGAATATGACGAAACAACAGGAGAATGCCGTATAGCCTGAGAAATTGTTCCGAATTTTACAAATAAGGAATGTGCTTCTGTTGGCATACGCTTTGTAAAGGCTTAATTGATGGATCGCCCCGCCGTCGCTTTGGCAGTTGCTGCTACTTGACAAAAATGAAATCATATCTCCGGAGTTTCGTCTCAGTTAACTATTCCAAAATGCCAATACATAAATATAAAAATTATGTTTGTATCACACCGATCAATACAAAGTAATTCTGATTCGATGCATCATATTCACAGACACTGCGACTAAAAATAAGCATTCCCTATAAAAAAAAATGCTTTCACTCGTAATGCAAGGATCAGAAATTGTATGTTTAGGTTCATAATAATTTCCCATTATTGATTTATTGATCGATTTGTTGTAACACATTTTACGTAAAATCTTCAATTTGTCATTACTAATTCGAAACAAAATTTTCCAAATTTGTATATAACTTAATCACAAAACTCATCACTGCATATTTAGGAACAATCAACGATTTTCATATTATTGATTAATTTGTTAACTAATGAATATTTACAAGCAGATCTGGAAATTGAATTCCATTGAAATTATAAAGTTGACATAGTGATTGTAATTCGCGACAAAATGCCGAAGAAAAAAGAAAATCAACTACGCGTCAATAACCCTGGCATAGTGCACTGCCCGTCATCAAACAAACACTGCACAAATATCCCAAGCCCGCGCCAAATAAACACCAACGCAGTGCGCTGCTCTTAAATTAAAAAAAAACAATACGGGAGCCACAGGTTCCGTTTTAAGGGTCGGTTTTCAGGCACTTTTTAAGATAGCCAAATTTTTTGAAAATATCTCCGACAATTGGCAGCACTGCTATAGGAAAATTACTGGACGCGTCGTATCGTGGAATGACGGGAAAAGTTTACTTCTAATAATATTATTTTATAAACATGTTAAATCATTTCCAAACTGCACTTGTTTTATGGCAAATGATTTATACTTTTACAATCGGTATTTATATATATACTGTATATATAATATTCAGTGTTTCAACTAGCGTTGATTGGTTGAATTCTGTCGCTATTCAAAACACGGTATAGACTTATTATGGCAATCTTTCTTTTATTGCTTATTATCATCTATTGAGCAAATAAGCATTCATTATAAAAGAGTTCATGCCATCAAGAGTCAACTGAAGCGTTGTGACAATATTTAAACAATTTTCTTCTCAACCCGATGGGTGTGCAATTTAATGAAACATTTCAAACCGGGCCAAACTGGGAGAGAGAGAGAGAGAAGGAGAGTTAAGGTAAAGTCCACATTCCCTTCCAGCCATTCCACTCCACCCGAGTTTACTCTGCCTCTCCGCGGATATCCCTTTTCAGTGCAAAGCGAAGGCACAGATGGCCTGTTCAACGCTGCCCGTGCAAAGGGAAACAGATAGCAGTCAATTAAAAATTAACCAATAATCACTTAAGACACGAATTTAATATTTTTTAAAAATACGAAAGACTTGTACTGAATGACGTGTACTGAATGACGTGTAATAAAGTAATAAAGGTAGGTGAAAGAATCGGAGGGACTAAATGGAACAGAAAACTGCTATGTATTTTCTATATATTTTAATTATTACAAACTAGCAAACATTAAACGCGTTGGCTAGCTCGGAATGTAACCAAATAAATATCACTTGCAATAAATGTTCAAATCGAATGCTGTCACCATTTTCATGGAAGCATTACAGATCGCATATAAAAAACTGGGATAAAGTTACATAACGATTTTGGCAGTCTTGGAAAGTGTTTAAACCCACCATTAAAACAGAACCTGTGACTGCCATATTGTTTTTTTCTCGCTGACGAGAAGCGCACTGCGCGGTTGTTTCACTGGCGCGGGCTTGATACATTCGTGGAGCGTCTAATTGATGACGGACAGTGCGCTGTGCGATTGTTTCACTGGCGCGGGCTTGATATATTCAGTGGAGCGTCTAATTGATGACGGACAGTGCGCTGTGCGATTGTTTCGCTGGCGCGGGCTAGATACATTCGTGGAGCGTCTAATTGATGACGGACAGTGCGCAGTACGATTGTTTCGCTGCCGCGGGCTTGATACATTCGTGGAGCGTCTAATTGATGACGGACAGTGCGCTGTACGATTGTTTCGCTGTCGCGTTTGCGAGATTGTGTCGCGTGTTTACTTTTAATTTAAGATGACCAATGTGTTGTTTCTTCGTTTTGATGCAGTCATTCTCTTAGCAGCAGCTTGTACACTGGGAGCCATTTTTCTTTGGCATTTTGTCGCGAAGTACAATCACTATGTCAGCTTTATAATTTCAACGTAATTCAATTTTCTTTCCGCTTGTCTATTAACCCATTAGTTAACAAATTAATCAATTTGAAATTAACCGATTCTTTGACTATATTAATGATCGATTGTTCCGCAATTCTGCAGTCTGTCTTTTATGGAAAAGTTATTGACAAATGTGGCAAATTTTGTTCGAATCTGTAATTTAGAGATTTTTGCGTATAATGTGTTACAACAAAACAATCAATAAATCAATAATGGGAAATGCAATAGGACTGTGGCCATAAGGTGTTCCTTATCTCCACAAAATTTGATTAGGATCGCATATCAACAACAGAACAGCAGGTATAAAAGTGACGCATAGATTAGCTAGTCTCAAAAGGGCCTAAAACGGAATCTCTCAGAGAGAGAGAGAGAGACGGGACTAAAGGAAACAGAAAACTACTACCATTTTCTATACATTTCAATTTTCACAAATAAATAAAAATAATTTGTAATGATTCAAGTTTGCATATATGTCTTAGTCGCGTTAGATATGCACGGAACGCAAGCAAGTCAACAAACACTATATTTTCCACTCCTTATATCAGTTACCACCCGCACCCGACAGGCAATGTTGACATAAACGATCGTCAGGCGAAAGTCAGAGAAAAAGGTGCACACCACGAATCGAGGTCAACGATATTGGATAGAATGTGAAAAATACCGGTGGTATCTGGATCCTCCTTCTCAACTGTCTGTCTACACTGTACTACTACTATACAAGTCAGTCAATCGATGAAACACTTTACTATATACGTACAGTACAGTGTATAGATAGTACAAGTCAACAAGCTTAGCCAACTTATATAGTGGCGAGGACAGACAGTATATTAACCAGAGGGCGAGAGAGCGCTAGTATGTGCGCGCGTGCAACAGAAATTTCCGAATCACTCCACCCTTGTCTGAATGACCTCGCATAGCACTGTGTGTGAGAGTTCTTGGAGTTCTGTAGTCAGCAAAAGAACTCGGGCATTCGTTCGTCTCCCAATAAACTTCGATCAGAAGAATCAGTGAGTCACACCAACACAAAGCTTGCCCGAACGAACTAATGGAACAATCCTGTATTAACCGCGAATCCTCGTACTCTCTCGCTCTCTCTTCTCGCTCGCCCGCTCTCGCACTCTCGCGCTCGCTCGCCTTCGCACTCTCGCTCGATCTCGTACTCTCTCGCTTTCGCACTCTCTCGCTCGCTCGCTCTCGCACTCTTGCTATCTCTCGTACTCTCTCGCTTTCGCTCTCTCTCTCTCTCGCTCGCACTCTTGCTCTCTCTCGTACTCTCTCGCTTTCGCTCTCTCTCTCTCTCTCTCTCGCACTCTTGCTCTCTCTCGCTCACTCGCCCTCGCATTCTCGATCGCTCTCGCACTCTTGCTCTCTCTCGTACTCTCTCGCTTTCGCTCTCTCTCGCTCGCACTCTGTCGCTCGCTCGCTCGCTCTCGCACTCTTGCTCTCTCTCGCACTCTCTCTCTCTCTTGCTCTCTCTCTCTCTCTTGCTCTCTCACTCTCTCGCGCGCTCTCTATATCACTCTCTCTCTCTTCTCGCTCTCGCTCTCGCACCCTCTCTCTTCTCGCGCGCTCTCGATCTCTCTCGCTCGCTCGCTCGCTCTCGCACTCTCGCTTTCGCTCGCCTTCGCACTCTCGCTCGCTCTCGTACTCTCTCGCTTTCGCACTCTCTCGCTTGCACTCGTACTCGCTCGCTTTCGCACTCTTGCTCTCTCTCGTACTCTCTCGCTTTCGCTCTCTCTCTCTCGATCTCTCTCGCTCTCCCTCGCACTCTCTCTTTCTCTCGCTCTTACTCACTCTCTCTCACACACACTCCGATATGCCTATTATTGCTTAATACTGTCAGTGTTGGTACGGCCCATATTGATACACCAAAATACCGCAGGCTAAGATTTTCTTTACATTTTACAAAATACGTAATCAATCCGCCAAGGAATAGTCTTCGATCAAATTATAGCGCTGTAACAATAAACTAAATGATTCAAACTAATTTTAAATTGTATATTTCTTTTTCGTTTTGCAGGGAGTACTCCTCAAAAACGTCTTCTGCCAGGTCTACTGTAGTTCTGAAACCTCTGAAGAGAATGTAATTTGGTTTGCGTTGGCTATACCTACCGTGTGAAGCGAACAACCGCCAGTATCCAGAATGTAACTTAAGCCACTCTCCTCTCTTAATTTCATGTCTACATCAACCGTCGTTAGCGTATAATGTAGCTGCTTCTGTCGGCCAATTTTGGAATCAGGAAATACTGATTTCATTCGACTGGCAGTTTTCGAGATAATTGCGCTCTACCACGCCCACTGTAGTTCGGCTTTCATAGCCTGGTCGTCCCTATTGGTCGCAAACAGGTTACTTTTGACAACAGTCCTACAAGCGTTGGACCAAATACGAAAATAACACAGAAAAGGGGAGGAATTAAAAATAATAAGACATAAGGCAGGAAATTCTTAAAACAATCTCATCGTTATATAACGCAGTTTTGCTTTTTTTCGCATCAGGCTGATTTTTAATGCTTTTTCAGCAATTATAATTTAAGTAAAACTCTCATTTTTATGTTTCTGTTTAAATACGGGTTATAACTTACAATCTGATTCAACAGCATTTTGACAATGGAGATTTTCCATAAAAAAGAGGTATGTGAGAGAGAAAATAGAGAAATAGAGGAGAGATATAAACCATATGAGGAGGTCCTAAGAAATGCAGCCAATTGCCTACCGGAAAAGAAGACCCCCACAACGAGAAGGCTACTGCATGGGGCAGGCAGAAGAATTTACTACTCTATATTCCGTTTAGAGAGTTAAATTGAAATTGATCAAAAAAGCGGTATGACTTTTTAATCAATTTGACTATCGATTTTACTTTAGGTGACCGCTATGACTAGTATGAACAGAGAATGAATAAGCACACACTTACTGAGGACTTTCTCAGGCCTTCCGTCGACCTCACCAAACTATCTTCAACTCGCGTCTTCGCCGTTGCGGAGGTAGCACCGAAAAAGCGACCGTTTCTCCCACTGCTAACAGCAACCCCTCCGGAGCTCTCCTCGGGATTGTCGCCTGTGGTTCAGCAGAGAGACGACGAGGAGTTAGTTGAAGTTATTCACTGACTGGCTGAAGTTGCGGGGGCTAATTAACTGAATTCACTTCCTCAACGAGCACACAGCGAGCAAGACAAAGACGCCTCTTCTTTATGCACGCCACACTTTCTAATTCCTCTCTAATTAGTAGTCCACAGCCGTAGCAACAGTACTGTCGTTCACTTCCGCGAGAAGAGCGAACTTGCTGTCGATCTCACAACACCACAACACTACTCTCACTGACTATCCAACAAATATCGCAACAACTACGCACTGCTGTTAGCGCTCTCAATGATGTCTGCAAAGATCAAAGTCCCTCCCCCCTTACAACTCTAGCCATAAAAGGTGTTCCGGAATTGGAAGATGTGAAGAGGCGGTTATATGTATTCGCAGTACACAATCAATTAGAAGTAAGTGCGTTATGCAAACAGCATTCCACTTGATACTGATATCCAAGCCACGTGCTCTCTCTCTCTCTCGTGGGCGCTCTGGTGGTCGATCTAACAAGCAATCACGTAAATAAGAACGCACAGATGGAAGTTATAAAAATGCTTACGGTATTGTATTTCTCCTCATGGCCATCTTTCTCGCGTTGTTCATTCCTCCAATCTCTCACCAATGCAGCCAACACCAAGTTACGGTATTCCTGATCCATTCATTTGTCTTCCTCTCCTGCCAGCGCACTCTTGTCTTCCTCAATTTCCTTTTCTTCACCATCTCCAACAAGCATTCCTCTTGGGGAACTCCTCTAGTCATCCTGATCCATTCATTTGTCTTCCTCTCCTGTGAGCTCACTTACAGCACTCTTCTTCACAGCCACAATTCAAATATCTCCACCATCTTTTCCACTTTCTTCCCAACTTACACATTCATACAAAGCAATGCTTCACACGAGAGCTTTTGCAAGCTTTATTTTCAAACTCAAGCTGCCACACTTCTGTCAGGTTAACTGTGGCATCCGTGTCATCTCCAGTCCAATCTTGGTCTCTGCCATGCTCTCCCCTTCTGGTGTGATTTGTGTTCCTAGAAACTCGAATTCTCTACATTCTCGTTTTCAATATACATCTCTTCATCGCCATGTACACTGTCATGGAGTTCGCTTTCGAGTTGTTCTTTGCTATTAGCAAACACATTAATATAAATGATACCTGCGTTATTAATAAAGTGGGTGGTTTTTCAGATTCTTTAGATGGTTATTATTATTCTCAATTTAATCAGACAAAGAATACAGAGTTTGATAGTTTCGTTTTTTAATACTTCATTTTTAGCTGGGTGGCAGAAAATAATATAATTTCCATAGATTTCAATACAAATTTGTGCAATTTTAAATGAGAAAAACAACATGAAATTTAACATGGACATGAACAAAAGTTTATGAAAATGTGCGCCCGAATGAGTGCTACAATAAATGTGACTTATAGCAATATAGCTTAAATAATAAAAAAAAGTTTCCACAATAGGGCTATTAATTTTGTTTCTTTTTCTGACTAAAGAAAGCAATCAGCTGGGTACCACAAGAGCTGTGATTGGTCATTTCTACCGCTGCATCGACAACAGATAGTTTGCTGGCAAATGATACAGATTTAATCAATTATGCATTAATTTATAACTGAAAACCACATTACACATAAATAATATGTTGATGTAAAAGTTTTTTATGGGCAAGTGGAAATGGGATGACAAAATAAAATAAAGTGAGATGACACTCGCACGGAGTGAGAGTAGAAAACTGCATTTCAAACACAGCTCTTGGCTTTAAAGTGGTAAATAAGATTTTGGGCAGCAAGCTGAAATACAACATTTGTAAAGATAATAACAGCGATTTTTTCAGGGAAAGCTGTTATAGTGCCCCAAAATTAAAAGAAACATATCTAAATAATAATTACTTATGCATATAATATTTATTTAGCATATGTACTATCATATCTGCTTATAATAAGTCATTAACAAAAAATGACCAGTTGTGTTTTTCTAGAATGCAGTGTATTTTAAGCAATATATTGAATAATTCATTATTCCAAAATATGAAGGTAAATTGAAATGACAATGTTGAATGTCAATCAATCATATAATCAGTTATGCACTCAAAAGCATTCAAGTAGGCAAGCCAATTGGAAGCTTGTTTATATAGATTGTGCTATACCTATCAGAAATACATGCACTAATAAAGAGGATTATCATATCTATTCCAATTGTAACATCAATATTTTTCAAACGCAATTACCTCAAAACAATTTTAAGCAGTTGAGAAATTAATAGATATTGCATTGATGATCTTTTATAAAATGTATATTGTCATATAACCAAACCAAGAATAAGCAGGAAAATGTAAATGCTTACCTGTAATATAGATAGATTAATAATTAGAACACTATGATATCACAAATTATATCCCCTTATTATATTGTCCTATTCAGCAAATCTATTTGTCTAGGTATGTATGTATTGCAGATAGCAAGTTACCATGTATATATCAGGCTAAGGCTATGTTAGTTTGAGGGTTTTGCATAAAAATAAAATAATATATTACTAAAGCTAGCTAAAGATATTATAAGCAATGCTTCTTGTATAGATAGATATAATAAAAAAATTGCATAATATATATTGAAGGCAGTAAAAATGTAGTTTTAGGAGAAGCTAGTCAATGATAAAAAGTATAGTTTTAAATATATTTGACTGAAATGTCACTAAAAATAATTAAAAATTTTACAAAAGTAGCTTCTAAAAATTTAACTGAAACTCATACAGATACTTAATGTATTTATATTAACTTTTGAACTTTGTACTTTTTGATTATTCATATAATTATTAAATTAGTATATCAATCTGTAAATGATTAATGCAATAAGGCCAAGTAAAACCAAAAATATGTTCAATGTCCCCTGTAAGGTTTCTTGATTTACAATTAAATGGAAAATAGAAATTGTCTTGTGAGAGAAAATTCTGAAAAATATAAATATCTATGATTGAATTTATTGATTTAAATATATTTATTATATGCTTCTGAGTCTGCAATCTACTATATCTATAACTGGAAAATGTCAAAATTACTTACAATATTGATGCAATATTTGACAGTTATTGTGGATATTCCATGTGGACTATAGAGCAGGGGTGGGCAATTGGTGGTCCATATGCCAAATCTATCCCGCAAAGCCTTTCTGATCCAGCCCATGAGCTTTTACATATATTATATAAGGAATCCAGCCAGCAAGAAGTTTTTTCTTTAAAAGTTGTTATTTGTTATTTCTGAAAATAGCTAACCAATACACTAAAGAGTAGCTAAAAGCACTAATATTGACCATTCATTTTTGTACATTTATAAACATTCTTGTTTTTACTCTAGCCGTGAGGTAATATCTGGCTCATAATCTGGTCTCAGTGTCCAAGTAATTGGAAACCCTTGCTGTAGAGAAATACTGAATTTACTATGTCTTCATTTTGATAAAGAGTGGTGATAAACTGATGATTATGGATAGAGTGAAAGTAATAAATAAATTATTTTTTATAACTAGAATTATTTTACTAAAGATTTATTTAAATACTTTGCCTAGACAAAAGTTTCCAGAAATAAACTTTGAAAATTTAATTATACTTTCTAAAAATAGAAATTAAATGATATAATTGTAATATTCTTCATATATTTTATTTATTAATTTTTTTATCTTTTAAAATAATTTTTATATTTAATAAAGGGCATATACATGATATGAATGAAGACGTGTAGCTAATAAAGTATATCTTTTGTTATTTAAAAAAAATTATTTATGAAACTACTTATTAAAAAAATTTAGCAGTGGATGAGTAGCAAATAAGTAGCAGATGAGCAATAAATGGACATTAAATAGGTAATAGATTTAAACAACAAATGAGTAGCCATCCTTTGCCTATTATCCCTTGCTTATTCTCGGTTTATCTGCTGTCTATTTATGCATATTTGTTGTATATGTATTTGCCTATTTGCTGCTTAATCATTGTCTATTTATTGCTTATCTATTACTGAAGTTAAATATATAAAATATTTGGAAGTTATATTATAATTTATATAAATCAACTATATAACCAAATGTATTTATAACTAACTATATAATTTTGTATATATTTATATTTTTGGTTATTAGTGCAATTTTTTGAGAAAATAAAATATTTTGACTTTGTAAATCAAAATGTGCATAATTATAATTTTATTTATAAATATACAATTTAGAAAACATATGTATTTATATGCTTGAATGATTAAAATAATTGCATGCCCAAGATTGTGGCAAAAAAGAGTTATGGAAAATAAAACCATATCTTACTCATTGATAAAAATAAATAAAATTGGTTATCTTAAAAATTCCCGAGTTAAATTATTTTTTCCCTCGTTTTTTGTATAATTAAGTAATAAAAATAATTATTAATATCTAAAAGTGTTCTATACTATATGCTTATAGATATTTCCATTTAAATATTATTTTTATCTGAATCATTATAATGGCTGGTTGTCCTCATGTACTGATATTTATATCAGACAATGTTTTACTAATACTAGCATTAGATTTAGACCCTATGTGATTTATTATAGACTTCTTTTTACTTTTTTAAAATAATTTTGTATAAATAAACACTTTTGGATATTAATAATTATGCTTCTTATTCCATTATACAAAATAAACAGTAATGAACAAAAAATAATTTAACGCGGGAATCTTTGAGATATCAGATAACCTTAAAATTAATAAATATGGACTATGCTATGGTCATGCCATGGATGATAGTAATGCAAAATGCACTCAGCCTCCTAAAGTTACATTATTACCAATAAACATAGTTTGTTTCTAATTATAAATTTTATGTTTAAGATTATATTCAACAAAATATTTTAATATATAAAATACTAATTATTTACACAAACAAATCATATAATTTTATATTTATAAACAAGAATGTTAATACGATTTACAATTTAATGGTTGCATAAACTTGATATCTAAAATTATTTCGGAAACAAGAAATCTAGTCCAAAATAACTACATAATATTAATATTACATATCAAATCTTACCATTATTGCCTCTGTATCTCCCAAATCTGGGAATATTAGCCATTTCGGTCGATATTTCAATTTCGCTCTGAACGCTAACTTGTGTGAAAAGTTGAAGAAAGAAAGAATAAATAGGAGATTTAAAGCTTGTGCCTACCGCACATTTAAAGCTGTTAGATTTGACTGTATGTAAACATTATTCAGTTATAAAAAATTAATAAGTTCTAGAAATAAAGTAAAAATTAGCATTATAATTTTCTTCATCTGATAAACAGATAGTTTATTCATTTTGTACTGAGTACTAATAGTTTTGCCCTAAATAGCAGTCTATTTGTTACAAAGCAACGATCAATGAGTTTTAATAATGCGCGTGTGATTGGGAGAGTATATAGCTATCGAATAGATCAGGTGGCAGCCAAATCACATATTAGAAGTAGACAAAAATTTCCTCTTGAAAGCGAGGTCTTGAATGGAATTTTTCCTATTGTGTGTTCATTATTATAATATGATTATTTGTACATCAATGGTTTTATTTGATGAAAATCTGCCGATGAATAACCTGATATCAGTTCATTGCAGTGTGAATTTATTTATTGTGTATCGAATTTATAAGTCAAGCTAAACCCAAAATGATTGTGAAAACATAAAAACTCGATCTGACATAGTAAAATGATATCTCGTAATATATTTATGCTCTGTTGTGTTTTAAGAGTTGACGTGCCAGAAATTAAAAAAATGTTTATCTGGGAAATAAACTATATAAGGCAGAAATGTTGCTTGTACTGCAGACTGCTATAATAAAACAGTAATTTTCATGACAGTTGATTTTCCGGTATTAGTCTAGTTAGTTTTTTCGAAGTTATATCCATAACAATTACAGCTGTATCCATATTAAGATCAGTATTTCTCCACTTGGTCAGAATAAAACTTCTGAAGTGTAAATTTTGCTAACGATAAGCAGCCAATTTACTCGGTCTATTACGATTTTGTTATCCTAACGTCTCTGTTTACTTCAACCAAAAAACTGCTTAGGTTGCTCGTATAAACCAGAGCATTGCATGTTCCTGAAGTAATTCAATAGAGAAAGTGTTCTTCTTCGTTTTCTCGGTGTCAGTAAAATGTACATTTTCGCCCTCCATAATTTCATTTTCAAGTCATATTATTGAACCCCAATTTTAAGACAATCTGTCTCTCTTTAGGAGTCGTATCGATTCAGGACGATGAAGTCCAGGGGCGGATTCAGGGGGGGGGGGCGTGGAGGGTGCACGCCCCCCCTAAAATTCCTGAGTGAAAATTATTGTGGGTCAAAGTTGTGGTT
>JAUYWV010113941.1:0-12288 GCA_032274565.1 Nematoplana nigrocapitula
TTCTTCTCTCTCTTGTTAGCCGGCTTCCGAACGCAGGAAGGGCTAACAATACTGTATATTATAATGATTGATAAACAAAAAAGGATACTAAAAGTTGATTTCGAAGTTTTAGGATAAGACTTTAAAACCATTTTAATCAATAAAACAAATTAAAACAAAATCGCAAATATCTCAGTAAGTATTTCAACGATTGACACTAAATTTGAGATGTTGCTTTTTAATGTCATAATGACGTATACAAAAAATGAAGTAAATCTGTTAGGAGGATAAAAACTGCAATAGCACCACCATATATAAATTTGATAGCGCCAATGGCTAATTTGAGAACAATCTAGCGATTTATCATGAAAGTAAACGTTGTTCACCCAATTCACCAAATAGTTTGTATGGGTGCGAAACAAATTTCACCTTCATATAGTCTGATAAATGTAGAGAAGTGGCAAATGGTTGAGTAATTGTCCAGAAGAAAGATCACCTATATGTCATCATGCATTTGCGGAATACATTTAGCTGAACTACACGTTTTCAAGCTGTCATTGTGGGCCAGTAGCGAGATCGACAAACGTTGTTCGAATAACGCTGCCGTGCGAAGTATAATGCCGAGTTCTAGCATCACTCGTCGAACAACTTCCAAACACTAGAAAACTTGAATAAATTTCGTAAATAATGAAACACCATGCATACAAAACCGACATCCCCCATAAAAGGGCACCCTGCGGGAACATCGGGATCAACTGGACAGTAGCGTCATCGGATGGTTTTATTGCCAAGAAAGTCGGACATCTGTTATGCTCATGATTTACCAGTATGCATTATCGTCGGTACTGTTTTAATCTAAATAATTTTATCTGTCTCGGAAATTTACAATTTTCACCATCAGCGCAATTGAATTTTTGGCTATCGACGCAATTGAAAACATAAACCGGCGCAATCGCCGCAACTGCGGATTTTGTGTCGAAAGGGGGTATCAAATATTAATAAATACAAAATGAGCGAAATATCGTGACAAATTGAACCGATGTAAGGCTGCGTTGTTATATAGGCCTAAGGTAAAACGAAATGACAGTCGTCAATAAAAAAAACCGCGTTATTTGAAAGAATATTAAATAAACTACATTCGCAGTTTATATTGTCTTAAAGTTAACATGCAAACACACCGATTAAATCCCCAGGGATATGATTAGACTTATGAAAAAAGCATGTACTATTACAGGGCAACCAATTTCCTGGGTGATCATGACGAGGCGTTTAGTCCAGCCTCTAAAATCTTGTGTTTTATAGCTAAGAAAGCATTTAAAATGATTATCTTATTAATATTTTTAAGACGCTTCTGATAACCACTTTTACTTTCAGGCATAATTAATTCTAAAATAACAAAATTAGCAAAATCACCTGTAAAATATCACTTGAATAAAAAATAAACAGGCCCCTAATACACAGCTTTTATGAAATATTGATTAAAAATCTAAGAATAAAAGGGCCCCTAATACATATATAGCTTTTATGAAATATTGATTAGAAATCTAAGAATAAAAGGGCCCCTAATACATATATAGCTTTTATGATATATTGATTAGAAATCTAAGAATAAAAGGGCCCCTACTACATTACAAAGCTGATATGAAATATTGCTTAGATAACTAAGAATAAAAAGGCCCCTAAAACATATACAGCTTTAATGAAATATAGATTAGAAATCAAATAATAAAAGGGCCCCTAATGCATAGCTTTTATCAAATATAGTTTACATAGCTTTTATGAAATATCGTTTACAAATCTAAGAATAAATTACCATTAAAGTAAACAGTTTAAGCTAACTGACCTGCTACTTCGTTTTTTTTCTTGGCAATTTCTGTTAGCCACTGTTCCCTGAATTTCCCGAGATCTGAACTATGCGTCGAGGAAGACGAAGAGGAAGAGGAGTCTGAATCCTCTTCCTCTTCATTCTCCCCTGACGAATGATGGCCATGGCCCCTTGTCTGTGAGGAACTGTTCCCTGGCCGTATGCTTCCAATCTTTGCTGAAGGGGAAGATTCTCGACTGGAGTCCTGAAAAATATTTTTTTTAAATTTATAAAATTCAATAGCATACAGTTATATATTTAAATTACTAACATCCACTGTCATAACTACAAATAGTTTCACTGACCATAGCTATAGGCCTAGTTACGTTCACAATTGTAAATAAATGTGGCCGTTAAAAATATAAATGGAATGAAAACCATAGGTAGTCAATCTAAATAAAGAATACAGGGAGTGTATACATTCTCTATATAATACCGCCATCCACAGACCATATTTGCAGTCAAAATTCGATTTTGTATTGCTTTCATAAAGATGTAATACTTTTGCATACAACTAAACAACTGCCAATCATCAGCCATTTCTGCAGTAGATTGAACAGTAATATGTTTTCTCCAAGGGCTAAAAATAAGTGAGTTCAGCCTGCTACAAAATATCTAGATGTTTTGAACTACTGGACTAAAACGTGAATCTTATATATTAGGTTTATATACAGCATATTACCTGACTGAATCGACATGAAGATGTATGAAAAAAACAAAATTTGTTGAGCAATGACCATTTATTACTTATTCACCTATTTCATCAATAAAATTATAATAAAGTCTCGTATTAAATATTGAAATCAACTTTTTATATCCATTTTCCATTTATTTTCAAGCATTTGGGATATATAATTATTGTTTCACACACTCCATTTATTCATGCATACAAAATTATTAAAATAATTTTACCAATCCATGGATTTACTAAAAGATCTCAAAAATACAATTAACTGTTAAAGTTAGGCTGAATGCTATATTTAAATATACATTTCAATGTAACAAAAATTTCAGCACCGTTTAAAAAATAGATTGTACACTATTTGCTATATATTTCCAATAAAAATCGACAGTTAGTTATTTGTGTCATAATTTCTTTTATAGAGAAAATGTTTAATTGTGAAATACATTTAATTTTTTTTTATTTTCTTACCACCCAGACATTCTGATTGGTTGATTTTACTGGCCTTCCTTCATAACGCTTTCCTTACGTGTAACAGATTAGCAGTGTTCTGTCTACCTATATTGAAGTCTGTGTCGGGAATCCACTCCGCTACCTGACAAATTCGTCACCGGTGTGTCAATGCGGTTGCACTCTTTCTGTTAGGTAGGAGGCAGTTTGGTTAGCTTACTAACCAACCGCTACTAACCAAGAGTCTATGCGGTCGCCCCAGGTTGTCTCAACCAGAGACATAATAATTTGTACAAAAAGTTGGCTAGCTACAGTAATATGTAGTAAATATGGAATAACATAGGATGTGCTAGCGCCGTATATTCTACAATTAGATACTAAATAATTACCACAGGCTTTATTTATCAATGTTGTATGCTTTTACCAAAGACATTAGAAAACAGAAACTCGTTGTTGTATTTATAGCTCGTTACATGGATTTTACCAGATTTTATTAGCAAAATACATTTGGGAAAAATAGTCAAAACGTCTGTTGTGCCTACCAAATTTCTGCTGCTAATTTTAAAACTGAAAATCGTCGCTTCTGATTGGCCGAAAGCCCATTCAATCAAATTACATATACATCCTCTGTCTTAATATGGGACGTGTCTACTGTGCTAATATATTTCTTCAAACCTCTTTGTCTGAACTGCAAATAAATTAAATTACAGCTCAATATTGTAAATAGTGTAGTCTGTATTATTGATGTTTCAATTTTTTAAACAAAGTACTTAATTACTATCAACATTTGGACACAGCTGAGGTGGCGTAAAATATCTATAATACAAACTGTTAAATATGTACACCAATAATACAAACTGTTAAATATGTACACCAATAATACAAACTGTTAAATATGTACACCAATCTATTTAAAGAGTTTGTTCAGTGAATGTCATCAAGATTCGTACAGTTTGGACATATCTTCAAATTCGACATTGCTTACTTTTCGTCCTTTGTATAAGTCCTAAAAAACAAAAAACCATTAAATTTATTACTTATACATGGCGTTCTCTTTTGGAATCATTTTCATGTAGCATTTAAATATGAATGTACCCACTGCTTGAAACAACAAAATTCAATAGTTTAAAAAAAGAGGAAAACCGGAGAGACTTGTAGAAAACGGTCACCTTATATTTTTTGTTTTGTGTGTCTGTATATCTGCAAAATGTGCACTTCTATGGTGAAAAAAGTGCACAATAAACCTCACATTATCAGCTACAGTTTCACAGTTCATTGGAAAATAGGTGACGGATGATTAATCAGTACGGTGCTAATAATTGTTCCTTTTCTAGTTTTGACACGATCAGTTTTTAGGCAACTAGCCTGCTCTCAGACACGCAATGTCCTGTGGACTTCTCAAATTAGTATTAGTCATTATACTCTTTAGACAAAATAAGTCTTGTGGAATCTACTTACTGTCATGAGTTTGATTGTACAGGAGAAGGTTTGCTCCTCAATGCTTAATAGAACGGCTTTGCACCCGCGATAGGCGCCGTTGACAATGAGAACTTTGCGACCGACCGCCGGTATTACCGTCTCTACGTTCGACTGATCCACTTTGATTTCGTCACCGGTGTCCAACACTTTCACAACAGCCTAAACAGATGAGAAAACAAATGCCGGTAAGTGCACACCAGAAAATACGACTGTATAAGTAATTCACACTTTCCAGGGGGAACACTCTTTTTCTCTATCGCTGATTGTGCTGTTGTTTCTTTCGCACCGTCCCGGACTGACCACTCTTCGCCAAACACATGCTTTGAAGCAAGCAGTGTTTAATTTGGATGGCTAAAAGGAACTTTCCACACTGGGACGCATATCCTGCTGACTTGCGTGGCTCCCTCAGTTTTGGCTCGCGGGAAAGTTTTGCGGTACTGCAGCAGCACTGCAATGCCCCGTACCCATACCTGTGCAGCCTACCTACACAGAGGATTTGATGGCATGAGTTTTCAAATATTATAATCCGCGTTATCACGTGACATACCTTTCTATGGAGGTGTTAAGGCGAGAACCCCATAGAGTGGTCAAGAAGACCCTCAAACACATCAGTTTAATATTGGGTAGCTGAACTATCGCTGATTCGTCTAACGTGTCATGCAATCAACTCGCAGATGCTCCGCCCAGATTCCTGTGAAGTTCGTCCAGGATGACTGAGCACAACATACGCTATGTTTTGATCAAATTCACTCATATGGTCTGGGTGCCACAGGTTCCGTTTTAAAGGTCATTTGAGACTACCAAAACATTACGTCATTTTTATACCTGTTCTTGTGATATGCGATCTCAATGAAATTTCATGGAGTTACAGAACAACACCCTGCGCCGCAGTGAAATCGGCACTGAACAATTATATTGCATTCCACATTATTGATTTATCGATTGATTTGCTGTAAAGCATTATGCGCAATATCTCCAAATGAATATGACTGATTGGAATAAAATTTAGTACATCTGTGTGTAACTTAAACATGAAGCAGAATAATCGATTAATTTGTAAACTCACTGAGTAATTGTCCATGACTTTCGTGACTACAGCCTTCTTCTTGTGGAAGCTCTCTCCAAGACGCTTGCTCATCAGCTTGACGACAATCCCAGGATGAAGCCAGAAATCGCGTCGATTCTTCTTCTCCTTCCCCCTCTCCTCTTCCTCCCGAATCTCATCCAGAGCGGACCTCTTCCTGCCGGACACTTTACTCGACGCCGTCGCAACACTGTGGCTGTCGCTGCTATCTCGCTGCTTCTTGGATGCTTCGGCAAGGACATTCTGGATGCAAAAAAGGTGAACAGTCTGCTGAGTTTAGTCTGTCCTCCTTCAGGGAAAAAAGAGCAGGGAAAGTTCGAGTGGCCCCATATGAAAACTGAATTTGCGAGACCGAATGGAAATGTGGCTGGCGAGCTTCTCTGAGGCCTGTACTGTTCGCTTCACCAGTCCCTAACACGCCGCCGCTTTCCATTACTGATCATTTATGCAAAACGTCGCAGAGTTTTGACAGAGTTAAAAATATTAACATGGTTGGGTTAAAGATAATCGAACACAGCAAATTAGGCTAATGGATATTTAATTAGTGAGCATTTTCATAGGCGTACCTACAACTTAAATATGCATCTATGTGGTTTTATGTGAATAGGTTCCAGTCTGGGGAATCTTCGGCGTCAATGCTGGTCAATAGTCTCCCTTATAGGGTTCACACGATACGATTTGTCGTACGAGCCAGATTTCGGCACACACGATTTCGATTTTCCATACGATTCGACAACACACTAAATCGCATGCGATTTTTAGACCCGATTTTTGCATACGTTTATTTCGTACGACAAAATAGAAACTGTTCTATTTTCTTGCGAGATGTACGACGAAAAGCTGTGCTTGTGGGACTGCAATTTGGAAGTATATCACAATCGAGAAAAAGAAGAACAGCAGTAGGAAAATAGACATTGAGCTACAGGTATTTGAAGTCTATACATTTTTTAATTTGGTTAATTTTTCATTTGTAAAAAATAAATTTATAAAATAAATTATTTATTTATTTAATATTTGATATTATTATTCAATGTTTAATATTTGATATTTAACATGATATATTTCATAGAATTGATATTTAATACATGATACTTAACATGTAATATTCATCATTCTATATTATTTTTTTAAGTTTAATTTAGATTATTGATATTTAATTTTTAATATCGCTTTATATATTTTATGTATAATATTTATATATTTAAATTAATAATTGTCATTTAATATAAAATTTTTATATTTGATATGAATATTTAATACTTTCTATTTAATGTTCAATATTTGATACTTGGATAATTGATATTTAATATTTGCTTTCTAATATTTAATTTATATATTACATATATTTAAATTAATAATTATTATTTGAAATAAAATTTTGGATATTTGATATATTTAATACTTCATATTTAATGTTCAATATTTAATACTAAATATGTAATACTTAATATTTGGTATTAATAGTTGATATTTAATCTGGATCAGCAAGTGTAGAAATTTTGAGATGGTGCCAGAGGAAGAGGCGAGTTATTCAGGGAGACTTGTGAGAGTTGAGTTTAGAAAAAGACCTCGCACAAGACCGCAATAACTTGGAGAAGAGCCATCAAGAAGCCCCCATCCAACCCATGCTAGCATCGAAAAAGGATGTTAAGCGAAGCTGATTATAATTGATATTTAATATTTAAATGAATAATTATTATGTAATACTTAATATTTGATACTTAATATATAATATTAATATTTAATATTTTTTGTATTTTTATTTATACAAATTACTGTTTAACATTATATATTATTTATATTTCTGTAAATAAAATATTATTTATAAGGATATTCAAATATCATTTATTATAAATACATAATTATAATGATTAATATAAATTTGTAGAAGCAGATATAAACAAGAAAATTGCTAATTCATGAACTAACTTTACCAAAGAATTTAAGAAATCGCAGGTGGCAGGTGGTAGGGTACGGATAGCCTATATACATCACAATGGCCCTACTTTGGGAAAATTAAATTTTTGGTGCCTTCTCTGAAAAAAGACCGTCTATCAGTAGTCTGGATGATAGCCAAGTAAATACAAAATGCTCAGTTTTTCATATAACATATGTTTCATTTATTTTTAGAATATATATACTAATATAAAAGTATTGCTTAAATTTTTTGTTAGTATTTAATTTAAAATCCTTTATATTTCTCTTTAATTAAAGATTAAATGTATTTTATTTTTATTTAATAATTTTTCTTCAACAGTGACTTTAGAAGAGGATGATCAATAAGTTAATAACTCTAATTATTTAAGTAACCAATAAGAACTAGTTCAAAGTATTATTTCTAGAAAGACTCAAAGGAGCCCACATTTTCATATTTAAAAAAAATAATATTCATTATTACAGGAAATCCAGAATGAAACTACTTCCAGCGTAAGTACAATATGTAAGCATTGTTTAAAAGTAAAATTATTATATAAATGCATTGTTTAGAAACCACCAAAAAATAAAACAAAAAAGGATGCGATTACCAAACTAAATGAAATTTTGGAAGAGAAAGAGGACAGGAAGACAGGTTGGGGTCACTCGTTGCTGATATGCTGAGGGACCTGAAGCATGAGCCAATGAGAGATTCGGTGAAAGTGCAAATTCATTTTCTGCTATACAATGCCAAGCAGGGCAAAACTGCTACATTAAATTTTGAGTGATTGTTTCTCATAATGTCATGTGAACCTTATATTCATTATGTGCTCAGGTTTGTGGCTGGATTTTTATATCATTATAATGCCTAACAGCTCATGCTTATATTTGTTTATGCATAACAATAAAAGTTATATACAAAAACTTATAAGAGTTGAAGTTTTGACATGTCTAATAGTCAGTAAAATATGTGCACAGTGCATCTCTCAATTGTAATGCTCGCTATTTTGCTGCATTTCCACCTTGTTGAGCAATTGTCGACAAATTGGGGTTACACATTGAATTCATAGCTCCTATCATTGTTAACAGAATTGAAAAAGTTATGTAGAATGCAACAAGACATAACAATAATTTCACATTTTTTAGGTTCAAAGAAATAGGCGATTAGAAAATTCTAATCTAGTTGTTAATAAACCAAACACATTTTCAACAACAACCCGTGCTCTGGATAGCCTGTAAATAAAGTTACTATCAGAGGGTGAAAGGTTTTATGAGGATATGGCTTCATCACACGAGTCTGCGATCTAATGGCGAACCCAACAGCTTCGTTCTTTATGCTGACTTAAAAAAATAATGCTACTGCAATTTTTCTCTATCACTTCAAGCGATACATTTTCATTAAAGAATTTATAAATTCCGCCTTGAAAATCGTGCCTAAAATCGAATCGTGTGCACCCTTTGTACAGACAATCGTACTGAAAATCGCATGACACAAAATCGCATTGTGTGTACCCTTGGGTATGTTCTGAAAATAAGAACCCCGGGGTTTATATTTGATATAGCATACATAAATCATATCAAAGTCCTTGCAAACAATATGTATAACTTAAGCTTTTTGCAGAAGACACAAATTTATTCCTTACTGATAAAAAATATAGTGTGACCTGGAGAAAAATGCAAATAAGTCATTAAAATTGTAAAATGATTGTATTGTATCAAATGAAATAAGTTGACCCTAAATATATAAGAAAAACACTACCTATTTTCAGTAACCAGAGATAAAATTAATAATTGGTGATCGTTGTATTGCCAGGGAATCCCACACTAAATTCCGTGGTCTTACATTACAATTCAATCAAACCTTAACTGGGATATTCCTGTAAATGAAATTATAACCTCATTGAATAAGTATTTATTGTATATTTATTTTAAAACATTAGAGGTTACCTAAACAGTAAACAGAAAAATATTTTTATTTGAAGCTGTGATTATTCTAAATATAATTATTAATTTACGAATTAATCAACTTCAAATTAGACAAAATAGACTACTATTAAAACTTCAGACATGGTACTAATGATCTGCATAAAAAGTAGAAATACTAAAAGTAAATTCATAGATTATGGTATCACAATAAGAAGGTCCCTAGTGAATTTCAGTCTTACCTTACAAAAATGCATCTATTCTACCTATCCGACGAGCAACACTCTGGACCCCAGGGAAGTAAACTGGAAAGCTAAGCCCCAGATCTCCTTCGGGCCCACTCCGATCCCGTTCGAACCTTTCCCGCGTCTACTTGGTGTGTACCTGGACTGCCAGCTAACCTGGAACCACCAAGCCAAAGCCACAAGAAGAAGGTTAATGCCCGCAACAAAATCATGCGGTGTCTGACTGGCCGCACCTGGGTCTGGACCAAGGGACTCTAACTACCCTCTACAATACCGACGTCCAGTCAGGTCCACTCAGTCAGTGGTCTGGCATGGGACTTCCTCCTGGCTCGCAGCCACCGCTGAGGCAAACAGGAACCTGGTAGAGATCCCGCACTGAGCAGCTGCTTGGACGATCTCCGGCTGCACCAGGTCCACCCCGATCCCGGCCATCCTGACGGAAGCCGGACTCCCATCACTCTTCACCAAAGGGGTCGCAGCAGCGGGCCACCTCAGGGAGCGTGCACTCAGACACAGACAGGAAACCCCTATCCAAGCTGCGGCAACGCGTTAAGTGCCCACCCGCTTGAAGGCACTAGGAAGGAGCGGGGAACCGTGCCGGAATTGGCGAGATGTTGCCGAAGGCATCGCGGCCAGGGCTGATCTCGCCCACACCGCTCCTGAAAAGGACCTCTGTCACTCTCCTCCCTGGAAGGACACGTCCAATATCCACCCTACTCCCTCCAGGACCACCTCTAGGAGCGACTCGCCTCTCATTAGGAGAATGGCGGCGCTGGAGTGCCTAGATTCCCTCCCCAGTGCGGACATCCACGCCTGGACAGGCGGATCAGCCTCAGATTGCACGACCCGCGGTGGAGCAGGGTTCATCTTGTCGGTCTGAGGCACCAGACACTCCACCATCAGCGCCCCAGAAGGCCTCATCACCTCTTCATTCTAGGCGGAGGCACTTGCTTGCCTCAGGGGCCTAAAAAACATCCGAGCCCTCACCGACCTGCTTCTCCTCCAGGGAATCCGGGTCCTATTGGTTCTATCTCTGCTGCGTCGCCTGGCCCTCGATTCCACCGTCAAGTAGCACTGCAGTGAAAAAAAACTATCAGTGGAGCTCTTCCCACGCTCGGCGATCTGGCTGTCCAACATTTGGTTCAGTCTCGCTCGCTCAGCGATCTGGCTGTCCAACATCGGGTTCAGTCTCGCTCGCTCGGCGACAGTTCGGAGACACAATATAACAGCGAAGAGTCTAATATTTTCTAGCCAACGGGTAGACTTCGTGTTTGGCGAGTTGGAGTTCAAATCATAAAGTAAACTCAAAATATGCCTTGGTTTTGAAAACGGTTTACTATATGTATTTTACAACTGGAGAATTGTAATTTCTATTTTATAATTACATTACATTTACAGGAGGGTATTAAAAATATTCCGAAACTTTGCTTAAACATTAAAACTGTTAAAAGTTTAATAGGTTTTGATAAACTAAGTTTTCAAAACTTCCGCAAAACCTTTCAAACCCAAGCATAAACTCACCCAATATCTAAAACATTATATTATCAAACGCCTTATTCATTAGACAGATACGAGAATGAATCTTACTAAACTAGTCACACGAGCTGGCGGGACTGTCTCCCCTCGAAGATCTTTAGCTAATACATGTATTAAACAACTATATATGGTTAACGCCCTACCTTAGGCAGCAGACTCTTTGTTTTCACAGAGCTGGCGTTGGCAGACGAAGGACCTGGCGTCAGCTGGAGCATGATCGGGCCGTCGTCGACTCTCAACAATTCGGTGCATTCGCCCGCCGGTTCGGAAGGTTTGTTTTGACGCGACTTGGCCCGTTCCATCTGACGTTCTACCGGACAAAATATAGATAGGAAATACACAACTACGTACTAAGGGACAGGTGCATTAACTGTTAACTCCAATTTATTTTGACAGACCGTGGCAAACATGAAATGATCCTAATTGACAACGTGTTGCTCAAAAGGAAAACAGACCCGATGAAAATTAATCTGCACTATTTTCTCTAAAAAGGTCCAATGATGCGTTCTTGTCCCTTCTTTCTCTTCGAGGATGCTTTTCATACTAAGTTTCTTGAAACTAAAACCAATCCGATTCCTAAGACAATGCATACTACTATACTAATATGAGTAGTATAATACTAAGTTAAAATAAAAATGGAAATGTTATCACAATTACAGGCAAGAATGTAAAATGCCTGTATAGGTTACTTAGCTAAATGAGACCTATTTCCGCAACAATTTTCAAGATTTATATTATCGGTTGAAAGAAAAAGATAGAAAAATTGCTGTCCAACTAAAAAATCGATAATTAACTTACGGCGTGTCTTGAACCTACCTCTTCTGATTACGAGGCAAATACCTCCTTATCCATTACAAGTAGGATTACCCGTATAGCGTAAGTAATCTCTCTCTCTCTAAATTCTGGCGGGAGTCAATCCCGTGCCGGCCCAGGGGCGCGGCCGATAATCAGTAGGAATTCAACAATTTGCGTGGGGCTCGTGGCGATGATGTTAATATTGTAGGGTGGGTACCCAAGGGTCTTGTCGCGGATTTGATCGTGTAGGGGGCAGTGGCATAGTAGATGTTCCGACGATTCTACTGTGTTAGGGTCGCAATCACAGTACTGACTGTCGGCTTTCCCGATGCTATAG
>JAUYWV010113952.1:0-12288 GCA_032274565.1 Nematoplana nigrocapitula
TCTCTGTCAATTTTCGGGGTCAGACTTTCTTATGATCGATTTGTCAATTCCCCTAACAAACCGCGCTCGCTTATAGCAACCCTATTCTGCCGCTTTATTGGCCGAAGCGAAGCGCGGGTATGCCGCTATACGGGTAATCCTACTAGTTTTTTTAAAAACAAACATTTATTGATTTCTGAGTTATCTGCACATTTGCTGTATAATATTTTAATACTCCATATGTATTTTTTGTATACACAGTTAAGAATTGTTTGTTCCACTTTTCGACATTACTTGTGATTAAAGGAAACCTTTCTAAGTGAACGAGTAATTAATGAAAGCAATTGATCGATGATCAAACTCACTCACTTTAAAAAATTATTATGTTTACACCTTATTCATTTACAAGGCACACCAACTTTCATTAACTTTAAATTTTATCTCAATTTATTTGTTTTTTTAAGCAGAGTCAAGTTGATAGATGCTGTCGAGACAGTTATTTTACACATAATTATTTGTAAAACTAAACAAAATTCTAATTTTAAACAATGATTTAACCAATATAGTTTACTAAGATATTGCTTATACACAAAAGATTTATTATTAAATGAAATGATTACGATCAAAAGGACAAGATCCAACCTTTAAGCAAAAAAGTAGTAAATACGAGTAGTACGTTGAAGTTCTTTCAAAAATATAAATTACACTAATAAAACATGAAGAGTGAAAGAATGAGTTGAGACGAGATAAGAGCCAAGCGGAGTGTTCGTATTTAAAATAATTTGTTTAATATACTTATTTACTATACCTGTTCCTCTTTTTTTTGCATTTCTTTCAGTGAAGCGAAACCAACCCAACGGAGGCAGTTGCAGCAAGATTGCTCGAAAAGATGGCTATTTACAATCTTGATTTAAAAGTAGGTCTCTTCTCCCGAAAACATTTTATTCGGATCTACTTTCTACAGAAGAAAAGGAATACAATCATTGAAATTCGACAATTGAACACGGGTTAGTGCGCAGAGGAGATTACCTCGACAGCAACAGTCAGTTACAAGTAGGAGAGACTTATAAAAAGAAATCACATCTGCTCTGCGCTGGTCTGAGATCAATCGATAGAACGCACTGTGATAGGCGCACAAACCTCTCGCCCGCTAATCCTCTCTGCTTACCCCATCGCAGCTCTATGTTTGCCTCGAGTAGCCAACAGAGTGCGCTGACATCATCAGCCGCGACCAAACGCCGTCGTGTCGCTTTTGAGAAATATGCGACTACCCGAACTACTTCCGATGTTTTGTGGCCTCGTAAGCGACATTGCTCAGTACCGACACAACACCCTGAAAATAATATCGTCAACTGCGCCACGCGAAGTAAAACTGCAGATTTAGTGACCAGACGCCGGACTACTTCGCCAACGCGTTGGAGTCAACGCTTTCATTTGTGCCGTAGTAGCGGTTCCAGACCAGATATTCCACATCATCCTAGTGTTCCAGACGGGGAATTGTACGAATTAATTGCTAATCAAGAGATGCCTCAGAAAGGCTCCATAACCCTCCATCACCAATCGCGACCAAGCGGAACTTCCCATGCTCATTTGCTGTCACCGAGGCGAAGCCACAGAAGTAGGGGAATTATCTCGTGGAGTCGAAAATCGGCTGACGCTCTCCGAAGCAGAGTCTCTTGCGACGAGCAACCGTCTCATTTCCGGTCTCCGGGGACCTCGAGTCGCTCGTCTTCCAAGACTATTGTTGCAACAGCGGAGCTGCAACACCAGCAAATGCAGCAGCAAGACATAGTCTCAGCAGTACGCAAAGTGCACTGCATGGAAAAGGCGACAGAAGAGGGGTGGGGGGAGGTTGGCAAGAAGCAACACCCCTTTGGAAGAAATCATGTATGGAGTGACGCCTCGCGTGCACTGCCCGCCGAAGGGAATTCGAGTGAACAACTGCTGCAACCTCCCCTTCCCTCCGCACTGTCTACTGAAAAAGGTCATGCAGACACACTCGCCGGCACTATGCACACTTTTACCAACCCTTCGACTTCCTCTCCAGCGACATTTGCCTCACTTTCTTCTTCCCCCTGCACTATCCGTTGCGCACAGACTGAAACGCCACCAAGAAGGTTGCAGTCAAACCAAGAGAACCTCTTCCTTGCTGACAATGCCGGAGAAGACTACTTTGTGGGAACTTCACCACCGGTAGCGATTGATAAAATGGATGATGAGGAGGAAGACACAAGGCCTGAAGCCGTTGAGTGTCGCAGGTCAACCAGACGAAGCCATTCTCGGCGAGCCATTCTCAATGTGGGCGGTGAACGTCACGAGGTATTGTGGCGTACACTGGACCGGCTACCTAACACCCGGCTGGGTCGCTTGCGACGGTTACAACGCCATCCGGAAATGCTTACTGAGCTCTGCGACGACTACGACGAGGAGAAGGAAGAGTTCTTCTTTGATCGCAATCCGTCCTCCTTCGCCAGCATTCTCAACTTCTACCGGACACGTTGCCTGCACCTGGTGGAGAATATGTGTATCATGTCATTCAGCGAAGATCTAGACTACTGGGGTATCAATGATGTTTTCCTCCAGTCGTGCTGCCAGCATCGTTATCATCAACGCAAGGAGCAGATCCACGAGGAGATGCGCAAAGAGGACGAGTCGATGAAGTGCCAGGAAGCTCCGGATGATTTCGGCACGGGATGCATGTCGGGGATGCGAGAGAATGTGTGGGATCTTTTAGAGAAGCCCCACACATCCATGGCTGCCAGGGTAAGCGTGGACCCTTTATCAAAAGCATGCATAAAAAACTATATATTTGAATTATTCATTAATTCACTTGTCTGGAGGAATCATGTACAATAATTATAACGATTTTGAGAGATTTGTTGCAAGAAAAGCTCAGGAAGAATTACTATATGTATTCTCCGAAGATAATATGTTACACATTTATATTTTTCTAAAGATAATCAGTCATAAATCTTTATTCATTAAAAAATCAAAATAGTCTCTATAAAAATATATAAATTCTTATTATATAACAGACTAATTGAGTTTACCAACGTTGCTCGGGTGAATTCTTATGTTATTTATTTTAATTTCTTGGTTGTGATAAAATATTCTGTACAATAGCATAAGACAAAAACGCATCAATTGTTTTGCTTTACACTAGGATGTTTTATATACCTTGATTGCCCAATGAAATGAGAAAACAGCATCTTCATGCAAGTACCAAAACTTTTTCATTTTGTTACATGAGCATGCTTGCTGATATTCAACGTTTTCTCAGTTACCAGTGTCATGCTTTTTATCTTTTCAAGCAATAGACA
The DNA here is from genome assembly GCA_032274565.1 of Nematoplana nigrocapitula. NCBI lineage: Eukaryota > Metazoa > Platyhelminthes > Proseriata > Nematoplanidae > Nematoplana > Nematoplana nigrocapitula. The sequence continues at coordinate 3,300 of JAUYWV010113952.1, forward strand.
AAGTTTTGCGCTCACGATCTGGTATGGTACATATTTCGAGTTGTTTGTTAACTCGATCGCTGCGTTTCTTCGTCCATAAAAATCCTCCTTGAAATAGAAGCTTTACTTTCAAAAAAATAAAACAATCATTTCTTTTAATTATGGTACTGTAAATAAATATATTGAAATTTCATGATGAAATCAGTGTACAGTACTTGCATCTAATCAAACAACAAAAAGTGATATAAGAACGGAATGAAATCTTCTTCACTGATATGTAATGGCAAATAAAACTGTATTGTAAAATATCTATATTAGAAAATCTCTAAGGGCTACACTTGGTATTATTCTAAAGATCGCAGCTACACACTAATTACCGTTACCGATTTGCAATAATGAACCATTACCGTTGCCGTTTAAATTACCGACATCGATAATTAGCAATTACCGTTACCGACAGTATTTTATAAATCATTACCAGTAATTACCGAGAAGAAATAAATTATTTAAATAGAACGAAACAAATTTTATACTGAATTCTAGAACTTAGGAATAAAATATCATAATAGTTATCCAAAATACGGAATTTAAACATAAAATTGGACCACAATTCTAGGAAAGAAATACGTTAAAACAATTTGCTCATGAATTTAATCCAGGGAATCAAAAACATAAGTATTAACAACAAACTTTATTAAATGAGTAAACGTTAAAAATATCGTAGTAAACTGGAAATAAAGTTAAACGATATTATACATATTAAATTTAAGTGATTTTAATAACTACAAAATGCGCGTGGAATTTGGTCTGTTCCAGGGAGTTAATAACCTAAATGAATAAAAAGCTATTCCACGTGAATGTCTACCTACAAACTGAACGTTTAGTTCAATTAGTCTAGTAAAAACATGGATATTCGAATGTTCTTCGCCGATAGGCTGGCTTCCTTTTCTCCTTAATAACAAAACCTTCCATCCTTGCTCTCAGAGCAGTTTTCGTTTCACCTTCCACTATAACATGCATCCGTCTGAGATGTTATCTCTGTTTAGATGTTGATGACCCAACAATTTTAATGAATAGCTTACATGATTTATATTTTCTTTCATCTCTCTTTTCGGTGGTTTCGAAGTACTTTATAACAAAGCTTCTTTTTCTTCGCTAGACTATAATAGTGTCCCTAGATATTAGGGGTGCCCGAATTTCAAAATACCCTGAACTGATTATCAGATAAATAACCGGTAATCGGCTCTTTTAACGTTACCGTTGTCATTGCCGACAAGGCGAAAAAATCATTACCGTTACCGACATGCCCATAATTAATTTACCGTGCATGTGTACTCGCAACAAAGTCTTTTAATTTCACCCTAATGCAAGTGATTGCTCACACTTCGGTCTTTAAGGATGTAGACAAAGACTCGTTTTATAAGTATATAAATAAAGTCATACGAGAAGGGAGAAGTGTGATATATGGCTGGTCAAACGTATGCACACAAAACAAGAATATATAGAGAGATTTATGTACGCAGTAGCTATTTGACCGGAACCGGTTGATTAGCCAATTTGACTATTCAGCCGGCAGTTTCATAATACTTCAAGGCGATGTTCACTTTTTTCATCAGGCAGGGTTTCAGAGCAGCTTCAATAGTCCTGCTATCTCTCCTCCAGAGCTGAACACACTTAACCTTCGATATTTTTTATACGTATTCAAAAATGACTGCCGACTGAATAGTCAAATTGGCTATTCAACCGGCTCCGGTCGAATAGCCACTGCGATTTACGTACTCCCTAAACATTTTCGATACATTTAAAACACAACGTAGCTGCAGATACTTAGTGCAAAGTATGTTTATGGAAGAGGGATATTCACGCGAGATATACAGTAGTTATGCAGATCGCACAGCAAAGGAACCGACAAGTCTTACGTCTAAGTGAATCGCTGTGAGAAGCAATGGACACATCTTTTGACAGTAAAAGCCTGGGGATACAACGTGAGTCGGAAATTCGATCCTTTATTGTGTAATCATAGATTGATAATATAGAAAACTAGTGAACCAAATGATAAGACGAATGGTAAATAAGTGCTATTATAATTTTCTCTGTGTTGTTTCGGTATCAGAAGTAACGTTTTATATTACCATGCATTTGAGTATTTGAATATATTGATTTGATTAAAGTTTAGCCTGAGATTGTGATTACGAAATCCAACAGGGCAAATTGACTTACAATGACGAAGTAGAGCTGGTTGTTTAAGTAATATTCACCAGTTTTGAATTTCTATCAACGAAATAACTGTTCTCACTCTAAATTCACTAAAAATCTGACTTTGTACATACGTATGCATAAATCTGTCTATTTACGTGTGTGCCAGCATTTCAGCATACATACATAATAATACAAGTACTTGACCAGAGCATTGGTGAGGTCGGTGTATTTTCTTCTAGAAAAGTGCTCTCATACATATAATCTAATGTAGACGTGTGATGATGAATTTATCTGTTTTAAAAGCAAACGGACGATAAACGACACAAACACATATGTACATACACACATCTTGGAGAGAGGTATCTATATTCTCCCCTAGCACATACGCCAAAATTTGGCAGTACTATACTTTGCCCATTCCCTCAGCAGATAGATAGAGCTAAGGTCTGCTGATATTTACACTATATACTGTAGAGCAAAATCTAACAAAATCGAATACTTAGTATAGCAACAAAATGTACAATATCTGTTCTTTTACAAGTGTTACAATTTTCTACTAGAAGCCGAATTGTCTGCTGACGGTCAATTAATTCGACTGATCGAGACACGTCTTGTTCTACTGTTTCAGATACCCCATTTTTTCAATTTTCACTTGAGCAATATCTGCCTATATTCAGTTATGACTTATTGTTACGCAAAAAGCCAAATGGAAATTTCAGAAATCTTTTATAGCTTCCGCCAAATATTTAATAGCGAATAAAAAAAACGGTGACTTTTAAATATAATTGTGCCTAATTGTATGTACTGTATGTTCCTCATATTTAATATGTAGCGCGTTAAAATACATTCAATTGGAATGTTCAGAATCATTTGCATGTTCCGATGAAAGATTGAAAGTATTTCTGTAAATATCTACACTGATAACATGACCCGAATTAGATTTTCATATCATTAAAAGTGCAATGAAAGTGATTTAGACAGGTCATAAATGTCAACCAGTCACGAGTTCATTTGCCTAATGAACTGCACTTCTTTAATCCAACAAAATAATTTAAGCTGAACTAGAATAATTAGGTGCATATAACATGTTTGACGAAACATTTATTTCATGTTAGTTACTGTATTTATGATTCAGCATCATAACTAACGGTGTTCTGCATGTTATTTATAAAAAAGTCCTCTGATGATAGCACGTTTTTGCCATAGTTTGTAGCTAAGCAAAATCAGAAGACGCATAAGCATAACTACAACTGCCTTTTATTCTGTGATGAAATGTTTAGAAAGAGCATGCATGAAAATTGTAACTTTAACAAAAATTATTGACTTGTGTAAAACACTTTGTTTCCAAGCTTTTTTCTGTTTTTGATCAACTATGCCAATTCTATAATATTACAATGTTGATAAGGAGAATGATTTCAATAAGAACACACATACAAACGCTATGAAATTCGTGTAATTGTTGAAACCTTTTCGATTATATCACATAATATTCCTCAGCAAATGAAAAATTGAAAGTAATCAAATGTTACGGCAATTAATAAATACGTGGAAATTAAAACCCAGAATTCAGAGACTCGGAAGAAAATCTAAAAATACCTAAGGAAAAAAGAAGAACATTGTTTAGCCAACTGAACATTTAATTTAGGTTGACTTCTTTTAATATTAGGGCTTCAGAAATACGAAGATCAAAATCACTTTTACAACTTGTTAAACAATTATAGCTTTGACAGCGTAAGAATTGGAACACTGAAGGCAAATTAACAGGTGGTCCCTTATAGCAGAATTATGTAATTTATGCTCATTTATCCTCTTGTCAATGTGGCGTTTCGTCTTGTCAATGTAAGACAGGTCAGGGTCAACTTGACACGAAAATTTGTAAACCACATTAAACTTCAAGGAGTTGGTAGTTCTATGCTTAAGAGAGAAATACCTATGAATTTTAAAATTATGAAAGACAACATTAACAGGCTTGGAGAAGTTACTTACATAAATTACAAAGAGCCTTTTTAAAAATTCAAGAAGGTTTTCCGATATAAGGAATTGAAATTGTAACATAGTTAACATTCGGACGCCTAGGAATAGAATTACCAAATTTGGCATCAAGAAAAGACTTAACACACCTGTTGAAAAAATTGTTATGGAAAATAAGAAGGAACTGTGCGCTGAACCTTGGTGTACACCAACATTGACCTCAAACTCTTCACTAAGTCCATCTGAATATGTGATCCACGTTGGTATAAGATATAAGATATGAGTATGCGGTCTATTTATTATCTATGGGACTGGTGGGTCAGTGAATGAGTACCGGGATTCACGAGTGCCCGCTCCTTGATGTGTTCACACAAAAACGCCAATGCTCTTACAAACGTATTTGTAAATGTCTTCGATTGGTACGACATGGTTGTAGGTTTTTTCCGATGATTTTGATCATAACGTTATTTCTTTGGATTTCGAACTGTGGAAAGGTATACTGGAAAATTTATCGCATAGCTGAGACTTGAACTTCTGAAAACTCTCTTGAATACTCTGAATACTCTTTCAACAGAAAAAAACACTTGATACATCCAACCAGGCACATTCACGACTTGTACATGTTTTTATAAAAGTATAATAAACCATTCTTACTAATTTATATACACGTGTTACTTATCCAACAGCTTTAGTCAACTGATCGTAATATATTAAATAAATTTGGGCCTCAACACGTGTGTTGTACTCTGTTTCTATTCTACTCACCAGGACGACGACGCACCAGACCCCCATAGTCCTCAATTCCGTATTCTTCAGAAGGTAAAACGAAGAAGAAAATACAAATTATTTCACAATGTTGCTGTTATACGTCTATAGTTCTCTTCGTCTCTATTTATACCACTTTTCTGTCATCTATAAACTGTAGATAGAAACGGACTCTCGTTCACACAGCACGTCTCTATATACAGTAATACGTGAAAACAACTTGCTATAAACCGTCTCTGAAAATTTAGATTAGATAATTATTTGTTTGCCGACAGATTTATTAGCCATTAACTTTAATAAATATGCAGTACTTCTGATCAAAACGTTAGAAGCGACTACTGTATGATCATTTCTAGACACATGTTTTAAATACTCTATGGCAATGGAACATGTCAGACTGTTATTATATTGATAACAGCGCTAAGAACAGCCAAAGAGCATCTGCAAAAAGCCTATTTGGTTATCAAAGGATACATTGTAGGTATCATTGAATAACCAAAGGCGCTGCTAAGCTATGAAGTGGTTCTAGATATTCCCTAAAGTTGAACGTGATTCCTTTCAACTGTGACATTACTTGACGGCCAATAATCACTGGAGCAACCAACATTTTCGCTACTTTTATCTTGATGCAGTGTTTAGATCCGCTAAATAGTTTTCTTACGGAACTCATCCTTGATGAATGAATCATCAGATCCAGTGTGGACAAAGCCTTTTGTTTTGATCCGTCTAAACTAAAATCTGCTAGATTGTGTTCTTTGGAATTGCCACTGAGTGTATGTGTCAGGAGAGGGCTCAGTAGGGGTTTTTTGTCAACTTGGTTCTCAGAAGTAGATGCAATTTTGCTTGCTCTTCGGCGTGGTGCTTGGTACTTTTTACTGAAGCAGACTTTTCCCAATGTCCAATCTATCTTGTCTAGCTGGACAAGCGTTGCGAAAGTGTTTCCTTTCCCCACAGAAATAGCATATACGATAGTTAGTTGCCGTAGCTAGATAGGTATCGTCTGGAGTAACTACAAGTGCTGCTGAATTGCATAGGACCATTGCCATTGTCCTTGCTCTGTGTAGTTGGTCATCCAATGCGGCTTCAAATTATTTCAGGAGTCACTGCTGAATAGTCTCTGAGTTTAATCTGGCCGCAAAGGTTTCCCCAGAACTTGTTTGTGTTTTAGTTTAAATAGAACTATGTCAAAGTTGAGTGAATCCGTGACAAGCGAGAGTAAGCTCTGTATCCACTGAGCACGAGGAGAACGTCAAGTTTTCTGCCGTCCGTCGGGAATATTGGCATTTGTAATGTATACTTGGAGCATTTGTTACATATTGATAAATTTGTTCAATTAACGAATCACTCAGCTTTACATGGAAAATCTTGTTATCGATTAGTGCTTTGTGCTTTGAAAAACGGGATTGTTTGTTTATAACCAAGTTAAAGCAGAGGTTTATATAGAAACATCCTGCAGAAGCACCTTCTTCCATTTACCCATCAAACTTTGGGACGAATAACAATTGGCTGCTAATGGACAAAACTGCATTGTAAGCGAAATGCGGGGATTCAGGCAATTCGGTCATCAAGTCGATCTATTGGTATGAATCCAATCGAGCACACTTATGAGATATCCTGGAAAAAGGTGTACTACAAATAAATCCCAGCACATTGGTCAAACTTCGTGACTTTCTTTTGAAAGAATGGAGAGTTCTCCTGCCAAAGGGATCCACACTTTGTGCGACAGATAGACGCGACGGATCGAACTTTACGAATGGTTGCTATACAATATACGAATCTTGAAATAAGGGATCAGTTGTACCTAATACAGAGCTATGGACACTCGGTGCAGATTTTTGTCAGATTTTTAAATAATACCTTTTTTCCAACATCAGAAATTGTATGTTCAGTATTGTTTGTATACATTAAAAAATGAATGTCAAACAATCTTTTAATGATACTTAGAATTTTTTTTTGGTATTGTGTACAGTATACTGTATGTAGAAAGTTGTGTTGTGAAAAATTCGACTGCAGTAAAGTAACACAAATATCCTTAATTGTACAAATGATTGACAGTTCTGCCCATCACTGTCTGTAAGTTGTAGTCAAATCAAAGACTGTTAGCTTTCATCAAAGATTGCATATTTTTTAAATGTTTAATAATTTTCGGCAAATCTTGTGGTGTGATATCTGAATACAAAAAGTTTTTGTGTGAACGAGAGTTAATCGCGAAATTCCTCTGTCCGCTTTATCCTTCAAATTAGTAGTGTCGGATTGAAAGAAAATTGTGCGTTATTTAGTAGCTATTCAAGTTGCTGCATAGTTGATGTGAGGGGAATGCTATAAGTTATTATTCACTTCTCGTTTCATATACTCTATGTCAGTTTAGTGCCAACATGACCACTGTTTACGTTCTGCTTAAGGGTGCATGTTTGTTAGCTTGGTAACAGTGTATATATGATCCTGCTTCATTTAATTCATACATGTCCTTCGAATTTGCACATATTTTGTCGGTGCAGGTTTTTTGTATACTCAGGTAGCCGTTGTCGGTTATGCACACTACGCACTGTAGATACTGTACATAAAATGAATGAAAACATACTTATGTAATTATAGAGCTACAAAACTGTGGTTATTGTGCAAGTGGAACGTTTCAAATCAGTAAACTAAAATAAGAGCAACTGATACAATATCCAGGCCCGTAGCCAGCAATTTATGAGTGGGCGATCGCCTAATGAAAAGGGCATGATTTGTACTAATTAAGTTAAACAAAAGTGAAAATATTGTATGTACAAAGGGGCATTTCCCCCCTGGCTACGGGCCTGATATGTCTTTATTCGACTGGTTTCGGGAGCGGCTCTTATTCAACAGAATATCCGCAAGACTAAGACAAGGTATGTATGTAGAGTTCTGAAACAAATCATTGTAAGTTGCTGTGTACAGTAAAATCGATGCAATATTGATGCAGTAAAACGAAGATCCCGCCAAATAAAGTTGCTTATTTAAAATAGGATTGGCTGATTTGATGTGTAATGCCTCTTTTATTGGAGTAAAAATTGTCAAAATGAACTGTCCAAAATCTTGAAATTAGCGGGGTTATTTTTTGAAAAGCTCATCATTGATATTGAAAGCGAAGTCGTGTCAGTACTATAAATAACAAGCGAGCCGTTAGAATATGCTGAAGAAATTCAAAACACCATGGCGAAAGCTGCTTTCCTCCGATTTTTATTTTCGCCGACCATGACAACTTTTAAGAAATTGTCGCCAAATTTATATGTTTTAATTGTTGTTTTGCACAGATCGTATAGACATGGCAGACATTAATTGCGGTGAATATACTGTAAGTTACTATCTATCTTGGTGCGTACGGTGACACGTTATATTTAGCATCGATTGGTCGTCCAAACTCAATTTATGCAGACGGAGGAAATTTCCCGTATTAGGTATAACTTCGTGACCCAGTTGCATCAGGCCGATATTTTCTAACTCAATGATTTGATCAATTTAAATTACAAATATTTAAATTAGTTGTACCGCTACATCTGGATGTATGCAACCAGGACAAACTGATACTGTTTATTAAGTTAACCTAAGGAAATTTGAATTTCAGTCTTACATTTGTGGTGGATGTAGCGAACGGCTGATTGGAAATGCATATCTAAGGAAGAAAAGACTTTCGATAAGGTTTACACCATGTGAGATTATAGAGTAAGGGATACGGGTGCTGCGTTACTTCGCTAAGTTACTATACTGTTAATGTCACAAAAATATTCAGAAAATATTTTTGTATTATTGACATTTTAGTAGACTCTGTGGATTTCAGCTGTGAGAAGGAATATAATTTATATAAATTATAAATGTGTCTACACATATAACTGCTTTTCCAAAAGCAGCTCTATTATAATTGAACTCCAACTGAAGTTCGACCTAGATTTCGGAAACTATATTTTTATTTTTACATTTAATAAAATTCTAGGCAAAATATATATTTCAGCACATGAATCATACACGTTGCAGCTGTTGTTGTTGTTGTTACTCGGGATCGCTTTGACTGCATCGCTACGTCTGTCGGGGCTTCCACTCGCGCTGTCGGAAC
>JAUYWV010113963.1:0-12288 GCA_032274565.1 Nematoplana nigrocapitula
GATGAGAGGCTAGAGAGAAAAGAGGGGAGAGGCTAGAGAGAAAAGAGGGGAGAGGCTAGAGAGAAAAGAGGGGAGAGGCTAGAGGGGAAAGAGATGAGAGGTTAGAGAGAAAAGAGGGGAGAGGCTAGAGAGAAAAGAGGGGAGAGGCTAGATGGGAAAGAGATGAGAGGCTAGAGAGAAAAGAGGGGAGAGGCTAGAGAGAAAAGAGGGGAGAGGCTAGAGGGGAAAGAGGTGAGAGGTTAGAGAGAAAAGAGGGGAGAGGCTAGAGGGGAAAGAGATGGGTGGTTAGAGAGAAAAGAGGGGAGAGGCTAGAGGGGAAAGGCTATAGAGAGAAAAAAAATAAGAGGGAGAGAGAGAGAGAAAGGGATAGAGTGAGAAATAGAGATAAAAAGTGAATGAGAAAGGAGAAAGAAAGAGAAACCGTAGAAGGTTCAAGGGAGCGCAGCACTTTGCCTGCTAGAGCAGGACATCCTCGCCACGAGAAGGCGGCTGCATGGGGCTCTCATTATCTTCTACTTTACAATAGCATTGTCCGCGCTCCATCCCCTCCTTGCTCCTCGTGCGCGACCCCATTCAGTATACTGGTCACTCTATTTTTGGGAAAGAGCAGGATCGTCCAGCTATAATCATTTGCAGTATCTTCCTCATTATTTTAAAAAACCCCACTCCGTACACACGTTGCCCGTTTGTAATATGGCGCATTAGTTGGGCAAACAGTGTCTCCGTAGTTGAACCAAACTGGCGCTCCAGGAATTGGTGGTGAAGGAGGGAGGGGGGCGTGAGGTCTTATCTGCCCTACATTCCAGTTGAGACGCGCGCTTTATGCATGGCACACATGACAAGTGCGCAATTGCCATGATGGGAACAAACATTCGCAATTATATATATAGTTAGTGTCTGTATTAGGCACACGTGCATTATTTAGAACATGCAATAAGTACTCATACGCCAAACCCACAGAGCGAGAGATTGGAAGTAGAAGAGATAGGAGAGGGCGAGAGAAGATCCTTGTTTGGCATTTGGCTGCCATGTTGTCATAATTACATTCTCTGTGTACACACAAACAGCAGGTCAGAACACGGCCACATCTCCAGTCAATAGTAAAAACCGCTGCGGTGACGAGGTCAATACCCTGGGGTGCTGCGGTGACGATAACTTAATAAAATAGTCGCAGAGTGCACGCAACACACACACAAGCATACAATGTACATACAAGCAGTCTCTAACACATCATATTACATATATGTGTACTTAGTTATGGAAATACACGACATCTTCCTCATAGCATCTAAGAAACTCTGACCGAATTGACTAATGAGAGAGAGAGAGTGTGTGTGTGTGAGAGAGAGAAAAAGGAAGAGATAGAGCGAGCAAGAGAGAGAGAGAGGTGCGCACGAGAGAGAGGAGAGAGAGAGAGAGAGAGAGCCGAGACAGAGGGAGAGAGCGAGCACACTGCAAAAAAATCGGTGAAATTAATGAACCTGTGTCAGTGAAATAAGTTGCAAGAACCTGTGTCTGCAAAAGAGAGAGGGCGCACAAGAAAGCCTAGAAAGATATATATATATATATAAATATATATAGGGCGCACGAGAAAGCCGAGAAAGAGAGAGAGAGAGATAGGGTGCACGAGAGAGCCGAGAAAGAGAGAGAGAGAGAGACAGTCAGAGTGAGTGTGTGTGAGAGAGAGAGAGTGGCGGGAGCGTTGGAGTCAACGCAGATAAAGCGGAAGAAAAAGGCATGCTAGTAGTAAGCGTTCTCCGAACTCTATATCAGTTAATATGTAATATATAATATATAATTAGAGAGGCTGCCCCATAGAAAATGCTCTTGTGATTGATCGATACTTCAATTCAAACAGATGGATTAAGCGATGTTTTCCTAAGAAGTATGTCTCCATTTTCTATTATTTAAGGTAAAGGGTGTGAGGTAACTTTAAAAGAGGCAGGGTTAGAGCGGGAGCAGTTCGATCGCTTCCCACACGAACTTTACAGTTCTGTTACTAACTTTTGAGTATTTTCTGACACGATATGGACTCGGACATATTACATATATCATATCATATCATACCCTCTTGTGTGACTCTATTCCTCAGCTGCGCAAGAAGGCCCATGCGCTATAGCTGGTTCACCTCTACTATACTCTATAGTTACTGGCTACTGATTGCGGTTCAGCAGTGAGTATTACTTATGAAAATGTGGCACTGACCAGTTTCAGCTACACCTCTAAATGTATCGTGATTCGTGAAACATGAGGTGGCATTTCTGAATGATGTGTTTGTGCCATCACCAGCACAAAGTTGCACACACACACACACAGATCTCTCTCTTTTCTGTATTCATATCATCAGCAATAGACGGACAGGGAAGTAGAACAGCAGATCTGGCGCAGAAAATTTTCCCAATTAATTAAAAGTCAACGTGACTACATCATCACCTGCACGTTTCCAGGTGCACATACCGAAACACGTGTTTTCAATATACAGTACAAGGTCGGGTCGTTATGACTATATTACGTTAGATACTTTGCACAGAGAATCACTTATACACTGAGGAACGAAACTCAGTTGAGAAACTAACTACCTGGCGTCTATTATTAGCTCAGTGTTGCTATATACGACACGCGTGAATAAGTTAAAACTTGCTGGGCCTGTTTAATAAAACTTAGCAAGTCTGATGAAGTCTCATTCATAAAACACTGCTAAACTTTATTGACTCGAATACAGGGAACTAAATTTAGTTGACCAATGAGAATGGTTCTCACGTGTCATTTACCTACAAAAACATTGGGCGGTCGTGCGAAAATGAGATGACAATAGACCGCTTGAGTCATTGCTGGTCGGATGCGCACGTGGTAGAGAAAATACTGCCAGCTAGTGGGCCTGGTCTGCTAGCCCAAACATTTAGGAAGAGGTCGTGGTACTTAAAATTTAGCAGTGAATATGCATCTAAATTCAGGAGCTCCTCAGTTATATGAAACAGACCTTAACGTGTAATTTACGAGCTCCTAAAGTCATCGACAAAAAATGACGTCACCGACTAAATCTCTTATCTTTTGGGTTCTCTTTTGGGAACCAAGTTCAAAAGGTCAAACCACAAACATAAAGTGAGTACATCCTTGTCTTCTGACGGTAGGCACTCTCCGTAGTTCGCCGATGTAAATCGAAGCGGGAATAGGAAAAACAAAAGGTGTACTTAGTCTCCTTTAACCTGACAAAAACATCTCCCTCCTGGCTATGTACGTCTTAGTTGGTTATGCTTCTTCCTCCTCCCTCTCTTCCAAACGCAAACACGTATGTGTCCTTCAGTGTGTAGCTATAAAAAAAACCCATTCAAAACAATAATCAGCAGAAAGCAGTTGCAATGGGAGATTACAGAATCCCTCGCCAATCGAAAATTTTTGTAACAACATCTTAATGGCTCATGTTTTACGTCAGACAATCTCCTCCTTCGACCCAGTGGCCGCTGCAGCTACGCGTGCAAGTGTTGTTATGAATAAAGCACAACACGCTCAAGTTGAGTATCAGTTGGTGTGCAGCGTGTTTCTGGCATAAGTTCAAATGCAAGGCTCCGGCAGTGTCCGCTAGCTAGTGCAGCGCCGTAGTCTTGCTTTGCAGAGTGAGAGAGAAAATCAGTAGATCAGCTTGGCCGAGTGTGCTTTCAGCTTTAAGCAATGTCTGTGTGTGAGTGAGTGAATCAAGTCGGTCTGGCTCTCTCTGTCAGAAAACTTACCAATCAGACGACGTGTTCTTTTAGCGTTACGCAACCGATCGAGCAACGCAGGAATCACGTAGCTTGTTTAATAATAGACATAATATACTATAATAGATGAATATTAAACTCTAGTATCCGAGAAATAGCATTCTGTTTTATATTTATCTATTCTGAATAACTGGATACGCTGCCACTTTCTCTTTCTTTTTATAATATACTACTTTATTATATAAATATGTAGTAGTTTAAAAAGTTAATAAATAATTCATTCTCTAGTATGCATAGAAATTCAAAGAACAAAATTTTCAGAAGGCATTGTATACTACTTATAAAATAAGTAGTAATATAGTGAAAATTGGACTAATATTCGTGAATAGGAAGAAAATAAGGGACTCAACATCCTTTAATGTTGTATTTAGATGCGTCCTCGCATCCTTGATAAAAGTGTGCGTCTTAGACAATTAGTACTGATAACGTTCTATTTTTTTAATTTCACCTAATATTAAACTACCCATAGTAGTATAGCATGTTGCAATGCTGAAAGATTCAATTCATTCCCGGATTCTAAAGATTGCCAAAAGTTAATTGGTAAGAAGGACTTTTTCAAGAATTCGATATTGGATTTCGTTGAAACTTGGTATGAGGAAAGAATTGAGACGAGGACGCTTGTTCAGATAATGAAAGATTTTTATAACAAGACTGTCTGCAGCAGACCGAAAGTTTCATATCCCAGAACAATTATGTCACAGCGGGAGGCACAAAATTGTTAACAAACTGTCAACCTCTTGCATAAAATTTGGCATTTTTCATCGGAGATGTAAAGAAAAACACTTAGAAGCGGGGAGGGGAGTGAGAGAGAAAGACGAACGAACTTCAGCGGGAATGCTAATAAACTAAGCCCGTCAGTCAGTCAATCAATCCTGCGCGTCGGCAAGTCCTAGCCAGGGGTCAGTCAATAGCTGACTCAAAAAAGGGGAAAATAATTTCTCAATTTTCGCCCCCAGAGGCAAATCCACCTTTGCAACGGAATGTAATGAACGATAAACAAGGTGGACTCCTAACATACACTTAGACTAATGGGGGAAGCAACTCCCCTGAGCGAGCGAGCGAGGGAACGAGGAATGCAGAGAAAAAACACCCTCTTCCACTCTCTCTCTCTCACATTCACTCATTCGCAGAACTGGTGGAGAGTTGACGTCGGTTGTAATCTATCTACAGTATTTGTCTATCTAAATGTACACATATAAAATAGATGAGGTTTTATGTAGGCATTAACATCTCCGCAAAACTGTCACAAATGCCATCAATTTTCCCAATGTGGATTTCATGTAAGTGTGTGTGTGCGTTGTGGATGTTCGGCAATGAAACGAAGTGGTGAGAGGGGGGGGTCATGGGGGGAGTGTGATGATCGCTAGAGATATTTTGGCGAGAAAAAAATTCCTCTAACAGAAAGAATAGGTAAACCGAAACAAGCCAGATCTGTAGATCAGTTCCAGTAGACATATAGGCTCATTAATTACCAGCGATGGCGACTGCGTAGATCAGTGAAAATCTGGAACAGTAAGAGTATTATGATAAAGACAAACTGCATCCATCTGCTAAGATCATTAAAGTAACATCAATAGTATGATATGAATGCGAAACATGAACGTATTCGGTAAGCACAGGAGAAGTGGAAGGTATCAGGAAAAGAGTGAATACCTAGAAACGACTGGATGGGCGACACGAAAAAGTCAGTGGACCCCATACAGCCGCCTTCTCGTGGCGGGGGTGTCCTGCTCCGACAGACCTCCAATGGCTTCTCTCCTTCTCTTCCCAAATACTTCTCTTTCTCCTCTTCTCAAATCCTTTTCTTTCTCCTCTTCTCAAATCCTTCTCTTTCTCTTCTTCTCAAATACTTCTCTTTCTCCTCTTCTCAAATCATTCTCTTTCTCCTCTTCTCAAATCCTTCTATTTCTCCTCTTCTCAAATCCTTCTATTTCTCCTCTTCTCAAATCCTTCTCTTTCTCCTCTTCTCAAATCCTTCTCTTTCTTCTCTTCTCAAATCCTTCTCTTTCTCCTCTTTTCAAATCCTTCTCTCTTTCTCCTCTCTTCAAATCCTTCTCTTTTTCTTTCTCCTCTTCAAAAATCCTTGTCTTTCTCCTTCTCCTCTTCCCAAATCCTTCTCTCTTTCTCTTTGCAAATCGTTCTTTCTTTCCTCTCTCTTGTCTCTTTCGACAGAATGCATCATAAATGGACAGAGGCTTATGGAGAAAGATTGTGCAGAGTTGCAAGTGCCCTAACGGTCGAGCAACCACGGGAGTGACCTGACCGGTTTATGGTACTCGTGGCCGCATGCATTTCATGACCCAGACAACTATACTGAACGGTGGTTCTTTCGGAGATCATATTTCTCAAACCTGTATGTGTGTGTCGCCATTTTTTTCACCAAAATCCGCGATGTTTCCATGGCAACTTCTCCGTGCTGATCTGATTGGCGGAATGTTATAAATCCGTCTCCTCGGCATGCGCAGGAGTAGTCGGCTGTATCTTGTACTTCTAAATTAGCTAAGCCGTTTAAACGGTCAAAAAGACACAAGGATCTGGCGGCATTTTTAGTTGCTGCTACAAGACAAAACGGTTTTCCAGGAAACTGATGGAAAAATACAGACCGATAAGAAATGGAAAGGTGGTGAAAAATGAGACAGACGCGCTAAGATCAATTATGCGTCCTCGTCCCTTCATCCCGACAGACCCGCTTGCTTTAATTATGTTTATACCAAGTTTCAAGCAGTTGCAAACGTAAAAAAAACTCATGTCTTAACCATTAGGGCAGGTATTTCCGTCAAAAAATAAAATCAATCTAATAAAAGTCAAAACTAAAATCGATTTTGAACATAAGCGTGACGGACATACAAACCATTTGATAGAGATGCAAGGACGCATCTAGAAATGGAAAGATGGGAAAAGAAGAGAAGGAAGGGGAGTGTGAGCGGTCAGGGGGGAGAGAGGTGTATAGATGTTTTGATCTCTTGCTACAATTCATGGGGAAAAGCAAAACAGTCCTCTGCTGACAACATTTTCCCCTCTATTTTGATCTAAAAAACGCGTCCCAGATGGTCTATAATATCTCTCTTCTCAGTTATCCGGACAAAACTGGAGAGTCGCCATCATTTGACTCCGAACAAAAATGGATTAACGATAATACCCAAGATTACTTCGCCAACTATACCATACTCCCCCCATCCGACAATCTGCATCTTTGCACCAGTCACTCTTTGTGGAAAAAACAAAGTATTGCGAGCCCTGCGTTAATCCGAATGATTTCCACAAGATTCACAGATTACAACGCCCCCTCTCCCCTCACTTCTTCTCTTTGGGCTGAGTTTCTTCGCGGTTAGTTGGAAATGTTGCTTTTTGCTCATAGCCGAAGGCGCACAATCCGATTTCATATCTTTGTCCACACGCACTGCTGGTACAGCCCATTTTGAAAATAATTACGCACACTGATAGACCAAACATTTTATAAAATACGTAACCAATCAAACAAGATATACTTAGTCAGAGCGCCAATTGGTCCTCTTTGGGATTTAAAAACTGGAAACTTTGCCCAGCAATACGCCTTTCCTCTACAAATAGGCAGTTTCTTCGTGACGTGGAAAAATCAATAAAATCGATCAAATTATAGTGCTGTAACAAGCGACTAAATGATTAAAAATAATTTCAAACAGTATATCTTTTTTTTCAATTTGGAGGCAGCACTCCTCAAAACTGTATACGAACAACCTCCAGTGACCTGAAGGTAATTTAAGCCACTTTATCTCCTAATTTCTCGACTACACCCTGTAAATAAGGGGATATGCTGCCGTGGTTAACGCATAATATAGCGGTTTTTGTCTGCCACACAACGAGTTTTTCTATAGCTTTCTCTCTTTCTCCCCACAAAACCGCGTTTTTTTAAAAGATGGATTTCAACGATTCAACACTAAATTCAACGTTCCTCAAGGTGAACACGGGGTATTGATTTTTCTGCCAAACCCATGCAGAGAAACGCGGTTTGAAGTATAAAGAGCCTCAAGAACCACAACAAGTGAATTAACCGGAATTATTGCATACGCATATGGATAATTGGGAAATGTAAGTCAGGTCAGACAAGATTAGATTTTAAGCAGGGCGCCAGCTGTGGAACAGTCTATGATTCAAACAACAGGAGAAGAATACATACATAGTAATAGTAGTCGTTACTCTGTCTGTGCGTCAGGTATGGGGTTAGGGTAGACACGTCGTATTCACCATTCCAATTGCGATTCTCTGCAACTGTACGTATATAGGAGTTCATTGACTGGACGCAAGAATCGATAAAATACGAGTTTCGAAAGCCCTGGCAGCCAGTCAGTCAAACCAAGTTTCGATTATAGAGTTCAAGCTGCACTCACTCCCGGTTGGCTGCTGTCAGTCTTAATGCCTGCGGTGAGCACGCTGGCACTGGTGCACTGTATGAGTACTTGTGCTCAAAAGAATTTTAGTCACAATCCTAAAGAGAAAATAGTGAGAGATAAAACTAAGGATGGTTTGCAACGAACGCGCCTTACCAAGACAGTGTTATTAGCAGATTTAAGGACATTGTGTTGGATATCTGGACATTCCCCAGATACAAGTCTGCCCACAAAGCGCAAGGATGTAATAGTTTCCATCGAAGCTCACGTGCATTTTGCGATTTCTTTTGCAATGGGGGTCGGGGAGAGCAAAGTAGTAAAAGTTGGCTTAACTCGCAATTTTAATGCGGGTGATCTAGAGTCGAGGCACCTCTTACTATTGATCCATCCGAACAAATTCATATAAGTACAAATAATGGTGGTGAAGGCCTGGCTGGACCTTTGGGAGCAAAAGTTGGAAATTAGAGTGGCGGGAAAAATCCAATTTCACTCGGTCGGCGGTGTTACTTTAATTTTCAACGCCTAATTTTTTAAAAGCCTGGCTATTATAACGAGTCAGTTAAGACAGACACACTGCA
This sequence comes from Nematoplana nigrocapitula, assembly GCA_032274565.1. Taxonomy (NCBI): domain Eukaryota; kingdom Metazoa; phylum Platyhelminthes; order Proseriata; family Nematoplanidae; genus Nematoplana; species Nematoplana nigrocapitula. Next base: position 8,704 of record JAUYWV010113963.1, read on the forward strand.
CTGGACCCGAGCAAATACAAACAGAGTGCGATCGCTCGATTGCAAAAAATCAATCGCGAAATGTATGCACAGTAAAGTTAAACAAAAACAACAACTACATCAATTCCATATAGCCGAAATAGGCTAACCGATTTCAAGCCACCGATCGATATTCTACCACGATCAACTTCTCACATCCCGGACAAACCTCGCTGCGGACGTAATTCTTCTTCTGTCTGCATTCCTGCTCGTCTTGGCTGTCCGTATTTTCTTTTTTCAAGGAAATCAGAGAGAGAGGGCAAGTGGAGAGGCAGGAAAGGAAGAAATAGAAACCGAAAGTGCGAAAAGAGAGGGAGGAAGAGTCGACCGAACAAAGAAGAGAGTCAGATGTAATCTCGCTTTGTAGTTAACAGAAAAGCCAAAAGGCGCTGGGTGTACTGCCTAAGAACGCCTTTTTACTGTTTCAGCTGATGAGAAGAAGTTCAGCTGCCCAACAATCTCAAAAGCTGATCCCCGGAAAGTGATAATACGGAGAGCTTCCCAAAATTAATTGTGCCTGTATGTGTTCGCTATCTCCTCCTAGACCATCAGACAATCGGAGAGAGCTACAATTTGCTGAACCCACCCTTTGAATGGCGGGTTAGGCCATGAACTATGTTTTTAAATTTTCACCCGTATGGGGTGCCACAGGTTCCGTTTTAAGTGTCCGTTTTAGGCTCTTTTAGAACTATCAAAGTTTTACGTCATTTTATATATATACCTGTTATTGATACGCGATCGGTATTGCTTCCATGGAAATGGTGGCAGCATTCCATTTGAACATTTTGTACATTTCGAGCTGGCGTTTAATATTTATATTGCTATAAATATGTTGCCCAAATGCAAGAAAATCAATACAAATCACCCGATAGGGACAAAATTTGGTAGAATCAAAGAGCAGTAGCGTCTCACATAAGTGTCTTATGTATCTTGTAAAGTGTGCGAGACTGTAAGACTTAAGGGCTATGCCCATCAAAAGCGCGTGACGCGACGCGCAGCCTGTGCCTAAGCGTGATGAGACCCGAAAGCCTGCCCACCAAGCGGGACGCCATTATGTCCGCAACCAATCAGGATCGCCTGTCCTAACTGCTATTGATTTTCGTCGTGCAGCGTCGCAGAGAAGTAGAAAAATTTTGTGGAACACGGAATAAGTAAAAAACGGATTATTAGGTCGAAATTTATACTTTAAGGTGAAAATGGAGTCCCCATACTGTTTAGCCGTGATACATTTGATGAATACATATAGCTGCTAGAAAGCTTTTCTATCCAGCCGTCATCGCGGTAAATGAGCGAGTAGTGAAAAAATAGCCAATGAAAGCATAGCACAGAGGTGCGAGGATGCTTCAATGCCTGTAATTGTATATATATACTAAAACCAATCTAATTTTTCCAGCATTGCCTTTTGTTATACTACAATAAATAGTGTTAAATAATGCAATACAATAATGCAATACATATTAGCCGAGGCCGCATATAAAGTTACTAATTATTTTGAATAGAATATTTCCGCATCAATTTTACAGATTTATATTATCGGTTGTAAGAAAAGAGTTCACACAAATTGCTTTCCAACTCAAAATACGTCGACAATTCACTCACGACGGATCTCGAACCCACAATATTCCCCTAAAACCAACAGAGATGCGAGGACGCATGGAAAAACTTTCCTCAGAAGTGAGTATCTCATTAACAAGTTTGTTTGGAGTAGGGACTTTTTCAGGACCATCCGCCTTCAAATTAGGACCGAAAAAAGTTGAATGAATCCATTGGATTTATTTCTATTTGCATCATATTTCATTGCTTCCAGCCAGTGTCTATGTATCTATAAATCATAAACAGTCTACTGTACAATGAGAGCCCTGGCTATTCAAGAAGGGGATTTGGTTGATGGGGAATTGGCGGGGGGGGGGGCGGTGGCAAAAGAGCAGCCAGGAGAGGCCACACACACAGATCTCATATAATAAATCTAATGAAGAAACACAATATGTGCCTGATAACAATTCGCAGCAGTTCGTTCAAAACTGCACGCGCGCGATATATCAATGCCTGTCAAACAGCGGAAGGAAACCCTATTGAATGGCAGAATCGCCAGAACAGCTCCAATAAGTAGCCCGTTCTCAAAGCGAAAAGAGATCAACCCAAGCCCTTATTCAATGTGAATGGGTTGGGGTGTGAGAGGCGGGGAGGAGAGACTGATGGATGCAATGGATATTCGGACAACCATGGGAAAATATAATTTCCTTAACCGGTTTCTTCATCTCTCCTCTCCGCCTTTTCTCTCCCTCACTCCAATCTCTCTCTCATTCAACTTTCTCTCCCTCTCGCTCCTCTCCCTCACTCCCACTCTTTCTTTCCTTCACTCTCTCCCCCCCCCTCTCTCTCTCCCCCTCTCTCTTTCTTTCCTTCACTCCCACTCTCTCTCTCTCTCCACTTTCTATCTTGATATTCCTCTCTCCCCATCACTCCACTTTATTTATCTATCCACTCTCCTTCGGCCAACCATGGGGAAATATGATTTCCTCAACCGGTTTCTTCATTTCTCCTCTCCACCTTTTCTCTCGACTCTCTTTCTGAAAGTGTCAGGGATGTGACCTAGAAGTGTCAGGGATGAACTGGAAGGGGTAGGGATGATTTGGAAACAGCCAAATTTCGTCATGGTCGGCGGTCCTTGCAAGATGAAGCAGGCCGCCAAGGGCGACTACAAAATTTAAAATTCGAATTCAGAATGAACTACAATGACAGACAAAATTTCATCGGCCAAGACTTGGACTACGAACTCAATAAACCACTTCGAGCGGAGGGCAAACGAGAACAATAAACCCTATTTCATCTATCTATCTATACTGACTAATCCGGGAACAAGTCAGATACAGAGGGAAGAATATGCCCGACAACATCCACTAATTTGTTTGTTTGCCTTTTGCAATAGCGAACTTGTTTTGCGATAACGTATAAAAAAACGACGCTAGCTAAGTCCTGACTAAATGGATGGGATAAGGACTTTAAGCTAACAAGGCCAGAGAAAGAAGAGAGAGAGGGAGAATCAAAGAAATATCCGAACAATTAATTGGCGACACTCTAATGCAGTTAAAGAACAATTACAGACGGCAGGGGAAAACGTTATACAGTCCCCATGGATAGAATCGTACTATAACCGATATAGTATGGCACGCCACATCTGAATACTCTCCCTTCTTTGTATGATTTTCCCCGAAGTGCGAATGCCTGTGAAACGGGGTCGCGGTACAATTCGCTAATGCAAATCGATTTGAAGCCAGTTTTCTATAGAATTGCGATTTGGACAAAAAAGGACTATGTTTGCGGGTGTTCAAGCGCATGGCGATACATAGTATACATTACACCTTTTTTCTGCTCCTTCCATCGCTCCAATTGTCGCTTAGCTATGGTAATATTGCGCAGTCTATTTGAACTACTATTCATTCCAACCGCACACACAAACCACTTCGCGTTAGATTGGTGTGGTTGTTGTTTGTTTGTTTGTTTTGCTCAACTCGGGGGGGCTTCGACCTTCTTCCGGAACCATTTCCACATTTTGGCCAGGAGATG
>JAUYWV010113974.1:0-12287 GCA_032274565.1 Nematoplana nigrocapitula
ATCATTTTTCATATGCCAATTAATGTTATGCTTAAATTGTTACAAGTTTTTGATTCGCATTTTGGATAATAAAAATAACCAAACGTTTATTTCTCTCTTGTTGATTGATTGTATAAGTTAGGTACTGTATTGTTTTGAGTGATGCAATGCAATAATATAAAAATTCTGTAGTTGCACTGGTTTAGGGTTCGTAGATGTAGGCTTTAGCAGTCATCCGCTCGGTTCGCTCGGTTTAACCAACCGATTCAGCCACTGATAATAATGCTCCAGTAAAGAAAGCACTCAGAAATAGCATAAACAACCGGGACACTTTAACAAGGGCATAGACAAAAGGCTACTTGGATCAGGACAATAATTAATAGCACCAGAAATGTAAATTTCAACATAAAAATTCCACACACTTGGTACATTGCTCACGATAGACACAGATGGCAGGAGCTTATCGAAAACCTCTAAAATTCCATAAATCTGTAATTCCTGCTCTTTTTCATGTTTGTCTTGGTGTTGAGTCAACAATTATTCGGACACTTCTGGTTGCATCTGGGTGAGGCCAGGCTATAATAGTGAGTTCTATGAATGCTTTCTGCTAGTCCACAGGACCCTTTACAACTTGTTCGAATCGGCACGATACCAACAGAGCAAAGAAAATCAGGCGGAAGAGCTCTCTGAAGGATTAGAAGTTTTTCAGAACGTCTACTAGGGATCAGAAGGTGGTGGTGGTTCATTCCCTTAGGTAGGACAGCACGGCCGGCCCGCTCTCTCCTAGGAATCGCAGGCTTGCGGCCCTGTGGTTGGGGCAGTCCAGGATCAGGTGTTGGGCGTCCTGGAAGGTTCCCCTGCAGTCCGGCGAGTCCGCCCCCCCCCGATGCGGTGGAGGTAGGATCGGAGCAGTGGCGAGTGCCCCGTACGGAGGTCGCTGTGAAGCTCGATAATTCCGCCAGTAACATTATGACAACGCTGTATTGGCCGATTCGCAAGAAAAATTACAGAAAATTGTATACACAACAACAGTTGCAGAAAGTTCAACAGAAGGCCTCACCGTCAATAGAAAAACGCCTTTCACTTTGGTGTTTTCTAAAAACAGCCAGATTCCAGTTTGTAAAATCAGCGTGCAGGAATTCCAATATCTAGGTTGTGTAGGCACACCCAATGCCAAATACGGTACTGAAGTTAACAGAAGAATTGGTCTGGCCAAGTCAACACACACAAAGATGGATGAAGAAGTAGTGCGTGCACCTCGTAATATTGACATTCAAACCCGAATCAGGTATGGTCAATCAGCAAGGTCCTTCAGACGAGGCTGCAGAAATCTGGTTTCTGAGGGGGATGTTAAAGGTCTCATGGAAGGGAAAGGTCAAGAATGAATGTACTCTGTAACGGGCGAGTGTCAAATGCAGGTGATAAGGGACATTGTGATCAGGCAGGTCAGATTTTTGGGACATAATTTGTGAAAAGATGAGTTGGAGGTGCTATCAGTGTGTGTGAAATTGAAGGACGTCGTGCTCCGGGTAGACAAAGGTTAGCATTCTTGGGCTGGTTGTGGAACATTCCTGGAATATAATCAGAAGAGTACAGGACAGGGAGGAAGGACATGTGATAACCAACGCCTGATTGGTTGATTCACATATACACCTACTGCATTTTGGCGTACTGTCGTGCAGGTTCGGCCATGGACATGATGAATCGGAAGGGCATACTCCATCGCGATCTGAAGCCGGGCAATATTCTCCTCTGCTATCCGCCACCAGAGAGGAACATCGCCGATATCCCGGGCACCGAGATCACTTTCAAATTGGGTAAGCGAGGCCTATGGTTGCCATGGCGACCAGCCACGAACGAACGAGTCAGCCGAATCACACTAGGAAAACAAATTATTGGTGTTTTTTGCACGAACAAACCTTGATCGATTTTTAATGGAGTGCATTTTTACATGCGGACTCTAATCATCATATTTCTAAATTGATGTACTGTAGTTACAAGATTTACTTTCAAACTCAGACTGAGGTCCTTAGAAAGTTTGTAAAACAAAAATTGAAGAATAAACATACATTCAAAATATTTATTGGTTTTGAAAACCCTTTGTCGATTTTGTTGCAGAGTTCTTCAATCCAGTCCCTAAAGTTTTCTTTGGCGATTCAAAACCTCCTGAGTTTTCTGTTTGGTTTTGAAGTTAACTGAGAAGAATGGCTGCTCATTGGCAAATTGCACAAATGGGTTTATTTATCTTCAAAGAGAAAATACCATGCAGAATGATAATATTGTAGAAGTAGAGAAGTTATTACGGGAGAAAAAGTGTATTTCAAAACTGGAGAATTTTAATTTTATTTGTATTTGTATGCTTATATAAAATTTTATAATTCACATCAAGAGGCGGGTGGTGAAAGTATTCCGAAACTTTGCTGAAGCATTATAATTTCATAGGTTTTGAAATGTGTTTCAATATACCTGGCTTTCTAAACTTCCCTAAAACTGTCATGTAGGTCCAAACTGTCATAGAGTTAGTTTTCGTGTTGTTAATCAGAGGACGTTGTCGCATACTCACTATTCTGAGCAGTTCAGCCACATTACTCAACTCTTTCCTGCTGTTGGCCATCAGTGTTGTATCATCTCGTCGTAATTATAACTCACCGACAGATCTTGAAAACTAATTTTGAAAAGCATTAACATATTTAATAATAATAATGAAAATAATTTTCATTATTTTAGCCGTTTCCAGTTCGTATTGAGATCTCTAAAACATAAACAACTTTTTAAATCAGTCTATCTATCTATCTATCTATCGAGTGTTCTGCCTTTTTTGTCAAGTAGGTTCACGGTTATATTTTATATTTTTATATGAATCTCTATTTAATTATGTTAGCATGCCTTTTCTTGGTTTTCCACGAAATCGTCCGTCTTCCGTTTCACTATAGTCAGAAGTAAAGTACGTCTTTCTTTTATCTGTTCTAATACTTGTTCTATTTATTTATTTTCTAATTTTGTGGTCATCTTATCATTTCCCAAATTTCGAGAACCGCATTAATTTTGTTTTCATATTTATTTGCATTTTGTATTGGTAAGCTGTAGTATCGCCTGAATTCTAACAATTTAAGTATCAAACTTGTAACACTATACAGACGCCTCGCAATAACAACTGGATTTTCTCCAGGAGCTGAATTATATTCAAGATTAGAACTACGCGAATCCCAGTTTTCCGGCATGAACTTTGCACTCTTTTGTTTGTATGTCGTTCAGTTCATCGAATGACGTTTCAGTATTTTGAAAAATAAAACCATCCAAGTTCACAGTGCTGTAACATTTTTCTTTAAAGACTTGAACCGTGCAGCAGTTGAAGATTTCCTGGATATGTTCCGGATTCAGCCGAATTTGAGTTCACAGAAGTGACGCTTATGACGCTCAATGTCTTGGTGATTTTTCGCCTTTGTTCGCCCTCCTTCACAGTTTATCCGGCTGAGTTCACACAATATCGTGAAGCAGCTATTATATTTTCCATCTTTTTGGTCGACTGTCTAAGAAGTTCTCGACTAGACGTACTCAGAATGAATGTGCCGGCATACGCGTATGTCAGTTGGCTTACTACAGCGGCAATTCTGACGCGGTGTTGTGCAATTTGTATCTAATTTAGGCTCACTGAGTAATTTCCTTGATGATGTTTGCAGTGCCTGCCAAGTTGAACTGAGGTGGAGCGAGTGAGGTGGAAGTAGTGGATTCAGGGGGTTGGGTTTACTCCGTCCGTGTTTGTCTTGAGTACGCTACATTCACTCACTGCAGCCAGCCAACCCGACCCCAGTCGTTCCGGTATACAAGTATACTTTATTAAACTGTGATATTATGGAGATGATCAGCTGTGGCAGCACTGTGCTACGGGGGGGGGGAATACTGTGAGGGAACACGTCACCATTGATTTAATTTCTTTCAGCGACCGTCTTCATGAAGGTTACCCGGGGCAACCTGCTCTCTAACCTATATTCCTGTGTACCCCCCTACTATTCTTTCCCCATCAGCTGACTTCGGGTTCGCGCGATTCCTTCAGGACGGCATGATGGCTGCAACAATGTGCGGTTCTCCCATGTACATGGTACGTCTGAATTTTTAAAATCGCGAGCAAGTAAGAAAGAAAGTGATAATAAGAATGAGAGAGTTAGGGAGTGTAAGTGCGAGGGAGAGAGAGAGTTTGTGTTTGCGACAGGGAATCTGGTTGACTGTCTGTTTGAGAGAGAGAGAGAGAGAAAAGAGGAGAGAGAGAGAGAGAAAGTGAGTGAAAGAGGTAGTGATATTGAAACTGAGACTGAGAGAATGAGTGAAAAGAGTGTGTGTTTGAGAGAGATAGAGTGAGAGTGACGTTGACTGAAAGGGAGTGTAGTGAGTGTAAATGTGAGAGTGTATATATGCTAAAGAGAATTAAGGGTGAGTGTGTGTTTGAGAAAGAGAGGGAGTGCGCGAGATAAAAATGAAGAATTACAGAGGTGTGTGAGTGAGAATGAGAGTGTGGAAATAAGAGGGAGTGTGTGTGTGTGAAAAAAGGACAGCGTAAGAGAGTTGTAGTGCAGACGTAGAAAAGAGTAGAGGGCTGTGGTCTCGATGGGAAAGGGCCCAACAGAGGAGGGAGCGTGAAGGAGGGTGAGCAGTGCAGTAGAAAATATGGATGCGTGAGCACACCGGTGAAGGGGAGATTTGGGACGGCACTTGGAGATGTTGAGGGGTGGAAAATAAGCGAGATTTCATGCGTGAACTGGAGAGGCGCAGTATAGGGAGAAATCGATTTGTTAAAGTTGTCTGACATGTGAGGCGAAGCTATCCTCTCTCTCCTATCCTCACCTATTGCTGTGTTCAGGCACCGGAGGTGCTCATGTGCTGGAAGTACGACGCTTTGGCTGATATCTGGAGCATGGGTATCATCGTTTACCAGTGTCTGACAGGGAAGGCCCCCTTCTACGCCAACACTCCCGAAGCTCTGAAGAACATCTACGCCAAGACACCGACTCTCAAACCAAAGTGAGTTGTGAGAGAATGACGGGGAAAGTTGATCGGATTTTGTTTTCGTATTTTTGAATTCTCTTTTTTTGCTATTAATCACTGCCGTCTGGAACGAGGAGATCGGAGTTGGGTTCAGAGAGAATGCGGTGAAACGTAGGCTTTGTGGTCTTATCGAGATGTCGGAAGACAGGGAGGCGATCCTTTTTCACAGATTTTCCAATCAATTTAACCTAAGCCCCAATAATTTTACCATAGCGCAATTAGTCTATTTTAAATGCCATAGGCGTTTTTACAGAACACAGTGAAATTTGTCCAAATACCAGTCAATTTATTTCAACACGCCGTCAATTTAATCTAAGACTCAGTAAATTACGTAAAGCGCACAGTCATTTTATTGCAAGTGTTCATCAATATACCACTGAATCTATATTCAGTCAAATTAATTCAAGTGTCGGTCGACCTGACAGTGAAATGAGTGCAAGCTCAGTTAATTTCAAATTTCAACGTAAGTGAGACATAATTCTTGTTAAAAGCTCTCCGGTTTTGCAATTGTTATTAAATATATAAATAGTATGGGATCATTTGATATTAATCCACTTTTAAATAGCAACATGACGTCATCCAGTCTATTTATCGGCGGCTTAGAGTGTCAAGTTCCCATACTTCTTCCGTGAATGGAAGAATGAAGAGTATCTTTTCAAGAGGATACTGAGCGGATTTGTTCATTTTAAAAGGAGCGAGCTGAAAAACAGGAACAGAGCAAAATCGATGTTTTTTTTGGAAACTGCGTTTTAAGCTTATAATATTTTCGAATTTTTTTAAAGAAAAATGTCAAACGATTTTTAGTTGATTATGTCGTATAACATTTCGTTTTATTTTGTCCAGAATTCCCAGCAACACATCTGGGCATCTGCGCGATCTCCTTCTGCGAATGCTAGTGAGAAATCCGCGAGACAGAATTGACTTCAGTGAGTTTGCCTCGAATTCATCTCATCTACAATGCTGCACATTTCTCTGACACTATATATATATATATGATGACTCGTGTTTTGTTTCGTGTGTTACAGAGAACTTTCTCGAGCATCCATTTCTTGTCAAGAGAGAAGTTCATCGTAAGTCGACATATGCCTGTTTTTTCAGCTCGCTACGTTTTACTTTTCTATTAAATATAAACACCGAGTCGTGACCATAGAGATCAGATTTGTTTTTCTGCACTCTTATATCTATATAGGCTATTTATTCGACCGCCATTGGTCACATTTGATGCAGTTAGGTGTGTGTGGACGATTGAACGCTATTGTGCTGTATTAAATTGCAAAAAATAAAGATACCGTTGAACACATCTGGATTTCACCCAAAATTTGCGCCGGAAAATTCTACGATTTTTTTTCTCTTGCGCCGGAAATTACTAAAAACAAAATTTTCCTGCGCTGGGAAAATACTGAAAAAAAATATTCTTGCGCCGGAAAATGTGATTTTTTTCCTGCGCCAGACTTTCATTTTGCTTTGCGCCGTTACGCCGGTCCTCCATTTTTCTTTGCGCCGGTGCGCCGGATATAATAATTTTCCTTTGCGCCGGTGTGCGGGGTCAAATATTTGGTCCGGAAATTTCCGGCGCAGAGGGCCTGAAATCCAGATGTGCCGTTGAAGACCGTCTTCGGAATTTAACGTTTTACAAGGAAGTAATTATTTAAATATTTAGCGAATTATGTTATTTATGGATTTTTAAATAAATGTTAACGGAATAAACACGTTTATACCGGTGTAATTATGGCCTCATACATTAATAATTATATACATATTTTTGATAACTTGTTTTAAATTAATATAATATTAAAAATAGTTTATATTATCAAATATATACATGAAATTAAATAAAATATTTTTTACTACATCAGTACATGAAGTTTAATAATATTTAAAAAATCTTTTCCTTATTATACAGTCTCAGTATGACACTTTTCAAAATAAACTTAATTAAAAAATTCACATGCTTACTCAGATTATTTTTTAAGTAAATATAATGTATGTATATATACCATATGCGCATATTTAAATTTCAAGTACGAGGAGAAGAAGTTAAGGTGCAACAAGCCTGCCAAATGTTTTAGGAACCACAGAACCCTCCATAGATTTCTAGAAGTCTTTTAATTGTTTATCAGCATGTTCTATTTCTTTTGTTTGAAAGCGAAAACTTTGGGCTTAATTTATTACTTTATTTTCACAATTTCATAACACTTTAAACAGAAAACATATCGTTTTTTATTACATTTATCATTTAATACTACATTTCTGATAGGCGCCCCGCGCTGAAAAAAGTACAATTCGCAATCTGTGATGTTTCTATCTAATGCAGCCTAAAACGCCGATCGATAATTATTTATCCTCACACCCCGCGTCTTCTATGTGTGCCTACACGCCTAATGGATAGCGCTAGCCAATGGCCAGTCTATATATTATAACCAGCGAGATTTATCCGATATCTGTGGCCATGACGCTTTACATTTTTTAAATTCGCCAGCAGCAATGGCGTTAAGCATTGTTACGTTTCTGAACACACTTCGATTAGCTGTTTATTGTTAGACTTTCTATTTATAGGTCGATAGTATCTACAACAAAGCACTTGCCCACATTTTGCGTTTAAAAAGGGATGGTAAATATAACGTGCCCTAGACAGACTTTATTGTGAGAAATGTCTTTAATTTCAGCCATACTGTCCTTAAGACCGGTAAATGTCAGTGAAAGTCCTCATTTTTGGACATAGAGTATATGTTAGTTAAAAATATCACAGTTGTAATTTCACCTATATATTGTGCTACCAACTTGAATATAATTTGTTATTTTTCATAAAGTGCCACCCCTAGGCTTGGAAGTGCAGAAGGAGAAGGATCCAGAGGAGCAGAGAAAGAAAATATTTTTTTTTCAAATATTGATTTATTAATATTATTTGCAAGGTAGTTTTAATCGATGGTATATTTTGTCCATGATAGAAGAAGTATTTTAGCATTAATATCAAATGACATAATCTAAATTTGGCTATACTTTGTTAGATTTTATAATAACTGTTGTTTTTTATTTTTGCCATACTACTATTCCACACTGATAATTTGCCTATACTGATATGTACAAGTAGGTCATAGTATAAAGGTCGATAGAAAGCATTCTCTCTTAACCTCTCGCATATATTTTTACTTTTTTACCAGACGTTCTTCCCAGCTCGCGTCTAACGATTGATGAGATGAATTAACCGTTTTTTATATATTATAATATAACCTTCTCCCCTCTGCTTTATATCCCAAGCAGATTTTTCTGCCCTCAAATCTCCCCCTCTCCCTTATCTGAGTTCGTTGCTATAGCCCTCACCATAGAAGGGCGATATTAAATACTGTTGTGTAGAAATTGCTGTTTTTCACTCATCACCGGATGACAAATTTCTCATATCAATCTATCAGCGTATGTATCCCGTGAAGTTAACGGATTTTTATATCTTATAGATTTATTGATTATAAATAGAATTTAATTCTGTTGGTTGTATGTGTAGTTTTAATCTGGAATGGCTCTATATTTTACCGATCGACTGCCCCAAACCATAAGCGTGTGGATTGGCTATTTAATTCAGGCCGTTCTATTTATAGCAGTTTTAAGATCACAGAGGTACTTTATCCATTTATTTCCAACGCGATTTTCATTCCGATTTAATTTTTATTTATAGGTAGCATTGTTGTACTGATTTAAAGGTCACAGTATATCTCGCACTGATTTCTTTATCTGGACAGATGGTAATTTTCTTCAGCCTGCCTTATATCAGGGAACTTGCAAAATAAGCATGGATTTACGAAGCCTATATTTATCAAATAAGTAGACGGTTATCTATTGCATTATAACCTATCAGGTTGCTGCTTTTATACAAGCTATCTTATATACTACAAAATGAATTATTGTTTTTAACTAGCATTATCTGCAAATTAGTTCGTTGACCCGTCTTGCTTTTAGCCGTTTAATATAAAATCACTCAAGATAAGCCCTGCAGGTTAATTTGTAGCAACGCTAGACATAACATTTTAACAACACTTGACTTCAGCACTGTAACTGCTAAAAATAGTAACTAGTTTTGTACAATTTCTAGGGCATTCAATCACATGATTACATATGGAAAACGACGCAACTAAATGTTTGATTCTGATTTTTCAATGATAACATATAGAAAGAATTTCTTCCCCAGGTCGCTTGTAGTTGTGTTACGCATATTTTGAACGAAGTATCTAATATCTCTGTGGTCTTTGTTCGTTCCAGCGAAAACCGATGCAATCAATATCAAGCGACGAAGCCACTCCGGTTCGGATTTGCGTGTTGTCACCACCTCCGGTCAATTGACTCAGCAACCTGGGGTGAGTTTGGGATGCGCCAAGCTTTCCTTGTTCCCTCCATCCTCGAATCTCTTCTCTCGCTCCACCCTCCTCTTCCCTTTGCCCTCGTCCGGCGAGCAGAGTAGGTTCAACCATTTTTACTTCCCTGGGAAGTTTTAAGGCGACATTATCTAATCAACCGCACACTACAGGAAGTTTTGTTCGGGTCACAGAGAATGGAAAATATTGAAAAGCAGGTAGGTGAACCGATGAAAGAAAAGGAATATCAGGCGAGGAGGACTGTCGTTTAGCTGGAGATGCGCAAGCACTAAAGTGCAAAATGAAATCGACCAATCAGCGGTGATTTCGTCATCAGGTTGGGTATCGATTTAAAAGTAGGAGAAGCAGAGAATGTTTGAATCCACGGCTTGGCAAAACTTCATTCTCTTCGAAAATTCGATAGCCCACTTGATTACAAAGTCGCCGCTCACTGGACGATTTCCATTGTGCTATACATTTTCGGGATGGTAGTTCTATCCAGCGCGTTCAGTTCCGATTGACTAGATTTATGCCAAGGTCATTTCTAAAAGTGTAGTAGTTTATCTGTAACTAAAAAATTTGTAACAAGGACAAACGTTCAACCGCAATAAACGTCAAACTCTTTGGAGAATTTTGTTAAGTGAATTTTAACAATTTTTAATCAACAACATAGAGATCTAATATGAACTTCTTGTCTGCCAACGAAACTTTGGAAACTATTGGCTCCTCTACAAGGTCGCATCAATCAATGAGGATGTTTACATAACAAAATGAAATACTGTACTGTTTTATCATCTTATTAAATTAGTTCACCGATTTCTTTCATCAGCTTCACTAGAGTACTAGACCTAATTTTTCTCGTGTGACAAAAATAGACTGTGGTAATAAGTCACGTGCTACTGGTTATCTGACGCCCCTATGCACACCTCTAGACCGCTCCTGGCGGCGCGCTTCGCTTCCAAGGTCTCCTAGAGAGTCCGGAGCATACACCACCTCCTTGCGGTCCAGTCGCCATTCCCGGAGCAATGGGCATTTTTGCCAGGCCGGTGAGTCAAGAGGAAGCTGTTGTGATCGATTTGAAGCCAATGGAAGACGATGAACCTCTGGATGACTTCGTTATCATCAACCCGGACGGATCAGGTAACAGATTGATATCAAAATTATTTTTTCTTATTTGGAAATTCTGAATTGAATTTTTTCAAACTATCATAGTCGTGTTTGTTTTAATCATAGGCAAATGATTTTCTAATTCACGGCTAGCGGCGGTTGCTACGGGATGATCGCAATTGTTTACGTCACACTTTAGTTGCTCTCATGAATTTGGCGTTGGTCTCAAACGACCTGACAGCGGGAACCATGTGAATAATGTCAATTTGGGTGTCTGTTTTCCAGGCTGCTCACCTAATTTATATGTAAATGCGAAAATCTCTCGCCTTCGCCTTCTGTCTGTCATTGGTGGAAAGGTTATCAGCGGAATTCCGTTTTATTGATTTCGTCAGTCTCGTGATTTCATCAGAATTGGGTTTGTCTCTGGGGATTACCATAACAACGAGATAAAAATAGCTAATGAATCGATCACCAGCAACCGGCGCGGATTGAATGAAATTGTTTTCTCTGTAGCCCGAGCAGTTTCTGAGGCCGAAATTGCCTGCACAGGAGTACATAGCATAGTAATCGTGTTGTTTCCCAAAGCGTTTACGCGTAAATTCGGTCAGCAGAGCGTCAGTTGTGCATGCACATTCTAGTTGCAGATTATCTGAATTAATTCTAGCCATACCGAGCCAGTCTGAAATACGTGATCCTCTCTTCGCTGACATATGGAGAAAAACTGTAAACTGTGTGTCTGACTTTGCTTGATTGATGTGTGGTGCTGCGAGCGTTGGATCAGGGTTTATGAACTAACTGCAGCCTGTTCAAACCCTCCAAAAGCGATTCTCTATTGAACCGAAGTAACGCGGCTCATATTGTTGTTTTTGTTTTGTTTATTTTCAGAAGCGGCACAACCACCGCGCCCAGTAGATTCTGCTCGTAAGATGTTCGGCGCAAATTCTGGGTATGCATTCTTGCCACCTCCGTTGTTCTGTGTGTCGAAAATGTGAATTTTCAGCGTATTTAGTAATTTTGGGAAAGGAAATTTATTTCTATAGCTCAAGGAAATTTCAAAAATGTTTTTTAAAATATAATATTTTCTAGTCATTTGACAGTATGTCAGCTGAACGACAATCAGACAGACAGAAAGAGCTATTGATTACTAGTATGACGTCGTAAATCACTCGTTAACTCTTTTTTTCGTTTAGATCTACCGAAGTGGCTGTCAATCTATTGGGTACATGTAACACAAGTCCGGACTATCGACGCAACCTGATGGCCATGGGCCAGGCTGGCGCCGGTTTGGATTTGCAGGACTCGCCTCGTCGTCGAAGTTCGCCCCAGATTGTTATCCGGCCCTCCTCTACCAATCGCATTAGGCCGCCCAGCTACCCGGCCGTGAGTTTACTCTCTTCAGCTTTGCTAACTTTCGTGTCTTCTATCCGACTGTAAATCAATACTCAAATAGGAATATTCCAATAAAAATGCCCTAGCGACAATGGCGTTTGCAGCGTCACTCCATCTGTTTCATCTAAATCCTGATTGACTTTTGGAATGACCGGCGTTTAAATACAGAAATATTTCCAAACAATCAGATTCCAATAACTGTGAAGCTGGTGTGACATACACACGCTGTATTTGAATGGAGTCTATTTTTACCATATTTTCAGAAGCGTTAGTTCAAAACAATAAGTTTTTTTTCACTTGTCAATCAAAATTCTATTGTATACATCAGCTGACACCAAAGTTCAAGCTGCAGCCCCGAAGCAACATGTCCGTCGTGTACTTTATTACATAGAAAAACAGTTTTGACCGACTTGTATCGCGGCAAAAACA